>JAHLJT010004567.1:76366334-76629498 GCA_031308135.1 Acheta domesticus | reverse complement strand
ACACCCCCGTACGGGATCTGTGTGCGAATGCCCGTTCCTAAACGCCGGCACCACCATCGGGGTTATCACGCGCACCTATTCATTTCTAACAACCGCTATTCACGTTCCTCCCCCTCCCTCTCTCTCTCTACAAAGTTGGGAGCACCTGTGGGTTGTCCTACACATGCAGATCTTTCAACACCTAACCATACACACACAAGGAAAACAAAACACACTGAAAGAAAAAAGCACTATATTCTAAACAAAGAAAACATACAAACAAACAAACCTGATGGCAATCATGCTCTGTTCTGACAATCATGCTCTGTTGTTCTCTGGAAGAACAACATGAACTCAATTTGACCCTCCTGCAGGTAGCTTGTGCTATGTTAAACAATTGCATTACTGAAATTTTACAATAAAGAATACCATTTACTTCCCATTAAGATATCATATTTGGCTGTTCCCATACAAATGTAGCTACTGTATGCAATCTACGCCCACCTCAGACGTCTGAGTGAAATAAACTGTTTAGGACTTAATGTACTCAAACGATTACTGTTCCCCCCTGTTCACTTAGCTGGCTGCAGTTACTTCTCGGCTGTCTCCTCCCAGGGTCCGCCAACCGCCTTCGAGATGACTTCGTCCTCGCAGCTTCCTCGGGCGCCTACTCCAAACCGCTCCATTCCTTTCCACACACCCAACACACACTTCATATGTCTACTAATTCACTTTTCTCGACCGCTCTCTTTCAAAACGTCCCAACTCTCTGGCGTCTCCTCACCGTCTCTCTCTCTCTCTCTCTCTCTCTCTCTCTCTCTCTCTGACGAAGCTCGCCAACCCGTCGGCTTAGCACTGCCCCCCCTCTCTCGCTTCAATGACTAGCGCCTGTTCCCATGACTCAGCCACCTCCCGTCCGTCCACTCGCTCTAAACACACTACAGCTCTGATCGAGTACATTATTTTTATCTGTGGTATACCCCGTATACCACAAATCGAGAAGTGGAAATTACATTCTGATGCCTGCAAGAACAGAGAAGATTGGAAAAGAAGATTAGATGCCGGAAGATCGAAGTAGCGGTTAAGAAACCGGCAAGAAGAAGAAACTGTAACAGGAGAATCTTACCTACATCTGCTGAAGAATTTTGCTGTTGATAATCTTCCCATCCGTATCCTAACATCAGGTTACTTCCAGCAAAATGGTGCACCTACCACATTATTCATTAAAAGTTCGTCATCACCTGGATGAAACATTTAGTACACGTTGGATAGGAAGGGATGGACCTTTGGTTTGGCCAGCACGGTCACCAGATCTGACTCCATGTGATTTCTGGCTGTGGGGAATGGTAAAAGAACGCGTATATACTTCAAGACCTACTGACATTAATGACCTCCAGGAACACATAACATCAGTTGTCCGCTCTATTTCTTTTATACTAAAGGAAATGTGTGAACGAGCTATAGACTGTGTGGTGAAACGAATTCACAAATGCATTGAGAAGAAAGGAGTACGGGTCGAAACTGTGTAGTAGCTTCATTTGGATTTGGATATGTAGTGTGTTTTATTATGTTATTAAAATAACATGTTAAGTGGTAACATCTTCTTGGACAATCCTGTATTTTGTAGAATTGGAGTGAAGGTGTTATTGTTGTTCGTAGAGTGATTATTGTTAGTTGGATTAAATGTTTGGTTTGTGGTAGTGTTAGGAAGAGGTGGCTGGGTTTGGTTGTTGGGGTTTAATTGAGTGACATTTGAGATTTATGTTACTTGTGGAAGTGAAGGAAAGTTTGAGAGATGCAATGAAGGCCATGAAGTTGGAAGAGGATTTTGTATTATTGTCTGAGATATAATATTTTGCCTTTTGTCAATTATTTTTTGATAGTACGAACATTCATTAGATCGAAGGTCTCCCCTATGTACTCCATTACAGAGTTTACATTTTAAATTATTATTATTTTTGGTGAGGCATTGCGCAGTGAAGTGGTCTTTGACACAAAATGCGCACGAAATGTTGTAATTACAATGGTAATTACCGTTGACCGAAGTCTAAGCATCTCAAGCACTGAATTGAACCGTTTGTTTTCCTTCTTTTTCTGGTTTAACTATTCAGTTGCACACGTTGATTTGGAGGATGGATTATATTTTGTCTTCACCACTAAACTCTACTACTACGACTTGAATTGGTACATGGTCTTTCATTAATCTAGTTACTTTGATGACTGACTGATACTGGGATTTTATGTATGCTAATATTTCTTCTTCTGTGATTCATGGATGTATATTTTATCACTATTGAATTTTTTTTAAAGACGGATCACTATAAGTATGAAATTGTTTGTTAGTTTCAATGAAATGTTTTACAGCACTGTGGAAATCCTGTGTGGTCTGGAAATAATTTTATTTTTATTTGTCTTTATTTCTGTTTCAAAATTATTATATATTTTATTTTTAATTTCACAAATAAGTTCGGCGTGATTACTTGTGGCGGTAACAAAAATTGGTGGAATTTTCTTTGGTTCGGGTGATTCTTCAGGCAATTGTTCCTTGAGAAAGCTAAATCTATTGGAAATTTTTATGTTGTACTAATTCTGAATGTCTGAGTTATTATTATGAAGGGTGTTACCTTGCGTTGCCGCACGTTTGCTGTCACCTTCTTCGCAGTTCTCTATCTGTCTTTTACCGGACAGAGTCCTGGCGGCCGCCTGGTTGAAGGTTGACGATGGAGCAGCCTGATGATGGAGCAGAGGGGCTGGTGTCCATCAGTGATGTGGTAGGGGGCGTATGATTAACACCCATTTGGAAGTTGCTGGATTGACCTGCCGTGTGAGATTCCATATGGAAGGTTGGCGATGGTGTTGCTTCACCGTTTAATGTGGTTAGGGCCGCACTAATTAACTCTTGTGTGTTGGCATTGTTTTCGTTGCTCATGAATGAGAGTAACGAACAATTGATGAACGCACTGCACTCACTAATTTTAAATAACTTCTATGGACTGAATGAGAAACACTTGGAGAGTTTAGACACAATTAATACTTCTCTGGACGGACGAAACACTAGACCAGTTGTGTCAAGGTCTTCCACTGGTGGCAGTGGCATGCCACCAGAACAGGTCACCGTAGCATGCCATGAGCTTCTCTTCGCAACTACTCTCGGGAAAGGGAACTACTTACGAGTAGTAGTAACCCCGGCGTTTTACTATAGGGATGGCGTTGTCTCTGGTGGTAGGGTAATGAACTGCGTGGAGGGGCGATTTCATCGTGGCACTCGTACTACAGACTCTTGCTCGTGGCATCGACCTTGACAACACTGCACTAGACAAATACTGAAGTCCGACCGAGACTGCTCTGGCCTTACTCAGCTCGTAGCGAGAGTTGCTGCTGATAACGCAGCGACTCCTCTGGCTCGCAGCTGAAGTGAGAATGTTATTCAGCATAGGCAAAACCCATCGGTTAAATGTTATGCTTATTTATTATATTTATTTACGGTCATTCAGTATAAGATTCAGAAAGGAGATTGTATCAGATCAAATCCGTATGAGTAATATATTGATTTGCACAAAACTTTGGATCTCCCTATTGCGACTGTATTTAAAATAGACAACTATTAGTTTCGGTATGGGCACTAACACCTACTATATTGATTATAGACTATGCCAAAGGTATTGATGCGTGTGTAACTGAGATGTCCAAACTATTTCAGTGTATATCATTTTACTGCAACTGGTTTGTTTGTCTCGCTCCAGTTTATCTACTGCAGTTTCTTCCGTAAAAAAATAAATAAATAATAGAACTTCATCTAAATTATCATGCTGTTTCTTAACAGTGATACAACTACAAGTATTATTAACGAGTAACAAGTATTAAGTTCAAGTACTAATATAACAGCAGAAGTCTGATAATAAATGTGAACTGTAAAATTCAACAAATATGCTTTAAAGTTACCTCCTGATAAAATGAAACCTACTTTAAAATATATTTCTTATGAAGCGTAAAATAAATTATTCGAGTTCAGAATTTGTTCCTAAGATTTTATACAACTTATACGAGGCAAATAAGTGTGTAGTCATTCACAAATATTATTCCATGTGACTTTAAATCACACAATATAACTTCCTGACAACTCGTTTCCAGCCACCCTGACTACGATCAATGCAACTGACACTCCATCACCCGTTAATGATGTGAGAGACAGATTGTCGATTATTCCCTGTGTTCACTCATGAAACATTCAGAATACCTACCGCTAGATTCTAGCAGTGAATAATTCAGTTCAGGATGTTAAATTTTCAAGCCATCAATCAGGGTAACATGTTGCTAAAGGCAAAGGACTTGTTAGTGACAACAAAACATACTCGGTGCTTCTGAAACATCGGTAATGTTCCCCGATCGGTGTACTCGATTGGTGTCAGTAAATGCATATTTATTTCATATATTCCTCTTTCCTCTATGTCAAAATGTGTGATAAATGTGTAAATCTGATTTAAAAAATAAATCGAGCAACTCAAAGGCAGATAAAATATGAGTGATCAACTTTTACGGGCAATGCACAAATTAAAACATTTTCTTTTAAAATAATTTCCTTGTTTTAATTTTATTTCTTCAATAGACGTAGATATTCTAAAAGAAACATACTATAATCAAGTTTTTTTTACATTCCTGAATGCTACATGTCGATTTAGTCGTGATCGCTAAGTCGATTTAGCGGTGATTGTATATTCCTGGCCAGAGTGTACACATGACTTGGATCGTTTCGAATCTTCATCTAAACCGTACTTAGCTGCTACATACCTGTGGTTAAGTCGTAGGGAGGGCTGATGTAAAGTTTATAGGGAAAAAATGCTCAATAAACACCGTTTGGTGCTACGGGGTCGCTCTAGTGGTAAATATTTAGCAACACAACAATTAGCTCTAAAAGTTGCAAAAACATGCTGCCAGAGGCCTCCAACAGCTCCTGTGCACGCACGAACGCGACAACAATGTGCGAGCACTATGCGAACAAAATTATTCTGGCCACTAAAGGTTCATCTTTTTTACTTTCCCTTATATATACGTATATACGGAGTATCATACGTAGTATAAGGAACGTTATGTAATGCTGCGCGAAAAAACGGCGAATTTTCAGGAGAAAAAGTTCATTGCCGCGCCGTGGTAACGAAAAAGTGGATAAAACCAGATGCTAAATTAAGAAAAAAAATCCCCTAACATGTGGCGTAGCCCGAATACCTGTTTGGTGGGTTCGTCTGTGAACACTCCTAGCGTCTAATCCATCGTAGGATATTTTCCAATTGAAGAACCCCCTTATCCATCTGGCTCTATTCGAAGCTTTGAGATTTTGAAAAACTTTCTTCACAATTTGGGGGTACTTTACATGAAGACCCCCGGACTTTTTCAAAATTTTCTCAAAAACGGCTCCCAATTTTTTGACTTGACTTGCTCTGACGGTTGACGCCTCTGAGCTAAATTCAAATCGCCGTTTCATCGCCTCAGTAATACCTTCTTTCCGCTAGTTGGTGAAAGGAGTGTAAGAAAATTTGCGTGGTCAGACGGAAGAGCAGGCCTCATGGCCTGAGTCTCGCCAACTAAAATAAGGCAATTCATTTCAATTCAATTCAATAATTCATCACTCAGATTAGGCTATTTGGAAAATATCAAATATAATCCCGATCCCTAAAGTACAAATCATTGCCTCGCAGCGAATTACAGACCAATAAGTCTCTTCCCAAGTGTATCAAAATTATTTGAAAAAATAATTTTAAAAAGACTCAATAATCATCTAACAAAGTCAGAAGCGATTTTTTCTATAATTTTTTGGTAAAGATAGTGCCTAGTTTATTCTATGAGATGACATAAACATCATGTCGCTCCATCCTTTTGTTTTTTCAAAATTTATAAAAATAAAACGTTCTTGAGTTGTATATCACGTCGTTAGTATTTACATTAGCGGCGATTTGTTCACATTATTGTATTTACGCGTACATGTGCTTTAAATAATGTTATGCAAAGTTTCTCGAGAACTCAACAATTTTCTGTGAAAACTAGCTCAAAATTCCGCATTTTCAGAAACGCTAAAACGCCATTTTCACAAAAATAGCCCCAAATTTTTTCTTCAAACGTTTTGAACGAATAGTGCTCATTACGCTCTTTAATATGACGTAATGTTAAGCTTGCGGCATTTTTTGGTTTTTGCAAAAATTACAAAACTGTAATTTTTTCAAAGATCTCTCACACCGTTAATATGCACATTTCCAGAAATTTTTAAACACTATTTTAGCATTTGTAAGATGAAGTGCTTCAAAGACTTCAAGTATTTCAAAAACTAAATTTTCTGTGAAAAAGAGCTTCCAATTTTGCATTTTTTGAAGCGCTTAAACACTATTTTCTTAAAAGCGGCTCCAAATTTTCAAAGAAAATTGCCATTTAGCTCGCCGTTTTAGTGTTCTTTAATATTCTAAAATTAATATTCCGTTCTACCTTTAGGAAACCGAAAAACTAAGAAAAAGCGAAAAAAATGTAATGTAGGCTGCGATAAATGGGAGTTGGCAAGAGTATGTGGCAAGTATGAATAGCTAGCAGTGACCCAAATAAATAGAAAACTAATACGGGAAAGTCTGTGCTATTCTGTAGCACTATTAGTTAATTACATAATTCTTAACTCGCATAGTTACAAAATCCATATTTCTGATAGAGAGAGGTTTATTTTATAAAACATATCTAACCCTCAGAGATTCCATTATATCGATGAAGATCTCCATCTAAATGCCTGAATTGTTATTGTATGAATGATTATAAAGCAAATGTGCTGGTACACTCTTGCATACCAGATATGTGTGGAAATAAAATTGTTGCTTTTATTTGCACCACGCGATTTGTCACGAATATTGCCAACAGAAATTCAATGGGAGAAATAAAAGTAAGTGAAAGCTCTTGAACTGGAGTGTCTCTGTCAAGTTTCAAAATTATTTCACATAAGTAACGGACGAAGGCATTGTAATAGTATATTAGACCCACGCACAGCGCTAGTGTAGCGTTGCAAATTGAAATGTTTCCGGGCAGCCATGTTGGGGGCAACCATGCCGGAACCATGGACACCAAGCCGTAGTTGTGCCGTATGTCATTATTTGTGTGCCTTTTGCGGAAGAGGAAGATTCTATAAGAGAAAAAAAGTAAAATAGTGAAGCAGCGCGCAGCTTAGGAGTGTACAAATCGTGCGACGAAAGCCTGCGTGGTGTAATTTCACAAGTGCATCGTGTAACTATGTAATATAACCTATTGAATGTGCTGGTTACTTTTACTAATTAATTCGATGTTTGTGAATTACAATAAAATCGGTGAATTTGTCATTACACTTCAAGAAACATTAGTTTAACTCTGAAAATAACCACTTCTTTTGGAGATAACTTACCATTTCTTTAGAGTAAAGAAGTACTTAAAGAAGTACCTGTATTTCCTAAATTCCAACCTAATACAGGAATATCGAGAATCGTCTACAGCCTGATGGAATCTTCAAGAACACGTATATTTTAATACCGATTCACTATGCGTGCTCTATCCAGGTAGTTGCGCACTCTATACGAAACTTTCTTATGTATCGAAAGTGCATAAAAATTACTTATTTTAATTTTATAATTGAGTAAAGAATTCTAAAAATTTAGCTTAATGTGATTTACCCTTTTAGTGAAAAAAGATGCAGAATGTCAAGATATATAATTTTTAAATGAGTTTGAATTAGAGGAGTTCACTTTAAAAAAGATAACAAAAGTTCCCGAAAAAATATCTCGACATCTACTACAATAAGATGTCTTGTGAGGGACAATATCCTCATCCTATCAAAATTAAATATTTTTATGATAATTCCTTCAGCGTGGTTAATATAATATGAACTTATCACGGACTGAACAACCTCATAGAGTAAATACAAACCCATTTTTAGAGCAAAAGCTTATATGCTATTTTTTTTTATTTCAAAAGGGTTGTTGCAAGTTCCAAAAACTTCGGGGGCGACTTGATTTAAACAAGTGTTATTTGTGCTTTTTAAAGCTCTAGGGTAAATGTTTGTGATAAAAACGTATGATATGTCTGAGATACATACACTTTTTGACTTTTGAATGTTTATTTTGCATGTATTACTTTAAACAATGAGTTAGTATTTCAATAAGTCTTCCATTCTACGTATTCAAAGTTTTGAAAATACGGAAAGTCTGAAAAAGTTCGACGTATTTGAATTAGGCGCGTAAATTTGACCCAACATGGCAGCCAACGCAAGCTTCAATTTGCAACTGAGAATGACGGCCACTATCATAGGACTGTGGGGTCTTGATAACGAAACTCTCATGAAAATGAACGATAAGGAATCCAGCATTATGTAGATAACATCATTCCGCGCTGAGCCAGCCACCAGAACACATCGTGCTCCGCACAGCGCAGAACGTTTCAACTGGAAACAGTGCAGTATCAGTGACTTAAAGTCTGTGTTCCAACCAATTAATTAAACGTCACAAGTGCAGTGAATCGATCTAAAGTCGTGCTATTTATTTTTTTAATAAATAGCAGTTTTCAACCACCAAGCCCTGACCTAACCAGAGCATAGCGGGAGCCATGGCACTCCTCTACAACACAGCCGAAATGGAAGTCACCTACAACAACGATTTAATTAGTGACATGCTTGGCCTTGAACACGAGAACATTCCGTCGCATTTATTGAATGCATATGCAGTTCCCTTCCCTTGAGTCATGTTGTCTCTGCGCCAATCTTCGGTGTCGTCCAGGACAACTGTCAAATGAATGGTTGCGCCGACCGCCAAGTGATTAAACGCTTCTCCTCCCGTTTACATTGAGCATATGTCGTGGCGATATAACATCATAACGTCTCGCACTGCACAACTGAACTCACGATCCGCCCGCCTTCACGACTAAAATTCATCTGACGAAAAGCATTGTTGGGATTCTTTACCAAACTTTTGTCCCAACAAAACACTCTCTCTCCGTCATTTGTCCTTCACTATTAACATTATACAATATTTCTATTTACGTCTTTCCGGCGTCCCCTTAATTAGTTGTATTTACCTAAAATTCCTAAAATTTCCATTCTAATAGTTTATTTATTCGAAACATAAATATTTCACATTGTTCAGTCCTAAAGTTCGTAAATTTTAACTCACTTGCACCAGAGATTATCTGTCAACTGTCTTTTTGACAACTGCCGGAACACATTCACTCTGTTTAATTAAAGAACACACATTTGTCGCTTATAAACTATGTGCGCCCATATACAAAAATGTTCTCAATTTTCCTGCAAGCTATACACGATCTTTAAATTGCATTTATTTATCGCGGCGTCGTGATACACAAAAATGTCCGTACGCCATTCTGCAGTCATTTGTCGAATCCGCTATGGTCCGCTATCGCACTACAGCGTTCGCATCCTATAGTCAGCTTCATCTGCGACGACTTTCCTTATGTAATGATACGAATCATTAGAAGACATAAACAATATCCATAATTCATCACTCAGATTAGGCTATTTTCCAAGAACTTGGAAAATATCAAATATAATCCCGATCCCTAAACCAAGTACAAATCATAGCCTTGCAGCGAATTACAGACCATGAAGTCTCTTCCCAAGTATATAAAAATTATTTGAAAAAATAATTTTAAAAAGACTCAATAATCATCTAACAAAGTCAGAAGCGATTCCAAACCATCTTTTTGGTTTTAGAAACCGTATCTCAACCGCACATCAATTGCTAAGGATTACTGAATACATTCACACTGCCTTCCAAGAAAAGAAACACAACAGCAATACTCTTAGATGTATCTCAAGCTTTGACAGAGTCTGGCACTCCGCATTATTACACAAACTCAAAATAATAGGAACACATAAATACCTACTAAACATTATCACACAATTTATATCAGACAGATCCTTTATAGTAACCATAGACAATCATAGCTCGTGGGTTGCCACGCACTATAGAAGCAGGACTTCCACAAGGCTCACCCCTATCCCCAACGGTATTCAAACTTTACACAGCAGATATCCATCGCATCCATCGCAGATATCCATCGTATCCATCCCATCGCATGCTACACACAACTTCAACAGTTTGCTGACGATACGGCAATATTCACATCAAGTTGCACCCTGACATATAGCAGCATAAAAATTCAACAACATTTGAATAAAATAGACGAATGGGCAATAAAATGGAAAATAAAACGAAATCCAAATAAATCAAAATCAAAAATATTTTCATTAAGACCATTCTCTTACCCCCACCCATTACTATTAAACAATAGCCAAATAAACTGGATACCATCAAATCAACCTATAACAACCTATAAAATACTTAGGACTAAATTTGACACAAGACAACTGGAAAAACAACATAACACATAAACATTAAAATACAACAGGCTAAAATCAAATTAATCCAACTCAACCCAATACGGAATAAAAACTCCAAACTTTCACTAACAAATGCAATAACGCTATATAAAATTATCATAAGACACATAATGCTATACGCTTGTCCCATCTGGACAAATGCCGCACCATCAACTCCATAGAGAATTAAACATGAATTCAATCACCTATTAAAGAGCACGCCTATCCAATAGCTTTTACTCCAACATAAACTCAATTGATCAACTAAAACAATACAATTTAGCCTCAATAAACAACACACAGGCCAAAATAAACAATAGATACCCGATCTATTCCTTCCTAAAAGTATTCTCAAACAATTGTGAACGGTAGGTACTCTCATGAGGAATCTATCTCAATGTAGTAGCAATAGTAGAACAAGGTTAAGCATAGTTTAAGTTAGTAGTAAGTCATCAATGCACATGAAAGAGTGTAACTGATCTGTGTATAACCCAGCAAGTAATAAATAAAAAAACAGATAACATGGAAACAAAACAAGTCTGCAAGTATAGACTTATCCAACAAATAGACGAGATGCAAGACATGCCACAAAGGAGTTGGAAAGAGGTCATCGATGTCGAGAGAGACAGTCGTTGTAGAGCAACAAGTGGAATAAGCCGTAATTCCTTGCAGAATATATTTGTTGGTGATGATAAAGATAAGCTCTAATTATGAACGTTAACGAGGAAGGAGCCATGCACCTTTGTTATTCTTTCCCTGGACAGGTGACCACGTAATGGTTCACCTTTATCTTCCACTCTACGGATGACATCAGAGGAGATCATGAGAGTTGAATCGTGAAATAAAAATGAATATTATGAAAGAAAGTATGGTTCAGATGGAACATTGAGTGATATTTGAGAACTCAAACACACTATAAGCACAGGGTCAAAACATCTATGCCTTACACAACACTCCAAGACACGGACCCCATGGACTTACCTCTAACCGGGAGGTCCTGGGGTTGGAGTACCGACGCGATGGTGGCAGAATTCTCGACACTAGACAGCTATGTTGTGTTCAGCCGCCGTCTGCAGGGAACTTACGGTCAGCTGCTATGATTGGTAGTTTTCAGTCTTTTCTCTGATAAACGCGATGCAAATGCCGGAGCATCAAACTCTTACTTATTAAGGACCAAGGACATTCAATCCACGAAGGCAACGTTCTAAGGCCCTGTGACACAGAGTAGGCATCATTCAGGGGCCCCAGACCTCAAATTGAAAAGGACTCTTCTGGCGACAAAGGCCAGTGCAGTGCCAGCGCGGCAGAAGCGAAGGGCGACGTCGGCGACTGTGAGGACATACCACGCGTTGGCGGCGCCGCCCTCCCCGACGCGACGCGACGGCGTGAAGAGTGGGAGGGGCGGGTGGCGACGGGAGGGTGAGGGTCCCCCTCTCGCAGGCGCCGCCATCAATCAAGGCTCGCAGGCCCCGCCGCCGCCGCCGCCTCGGAAGAAGCTTTTGCGCGCGGCGCCAGGCAATTATCCGTGTGCCGGCGCGGCGCAATAATGCCGGGGCGAAAGACGCGCTCCATCACACGGCGCACGTGTGGGCGGTGAAAGATCGTCGGGGAGGGGGAAGGCACACGACAAAAGGGAAAGGAAAACGGGAAAAATATGGCAAGGGAAGGAGGAAAATGATAAGAAAAATTACGAAAAGATGTTTCTCTCCAACGCTCTACAGCACAGGTCGGCCCAAAACCTGACAGCCTCGCACTCGTAGGACTGCCAGTAGTACTACATGGGCCCGAGTGATCACTAAGAATGGGAGTGCTAACAGTATAGGAAAGGAAGGATCGGGTCAGGTCGTTGTTTAAGATACTTCCCCGACATTCGGTGGGAATTGATCGGCAGAAACCATGAGAACATCCGTCAGAGTAGCAGGTTATCTAAATTTTGAATCTCAATTGAGATTCATCTTATTTAAATCGAGGTTTATCACAATGAAATTAAGATAATCACATTGAAATCGAGATTAAAAATTAAACTGAAAACATTCAAATTAAATCAAAATCGAAGAGGACTGAAAGGAGGAAATATATTATGAAAATCTTTGATTTTACATAATTTAATTAATCCTTCGTTATTCTTGATTTGAATGTATGTAATCTCAATATGAATGAGTTTTTCTTAATTTGAAAGAGTTTGGTCTCAGTTTGATTGTTATTTCTCTCAATTTGACGTTAAAAGTGGGTAAAAATTTCAACCTGACAGTCCAGTGATCTCGTACCAGTTTCTGAAATAGTGGCGATAAATTGGTCAGCGTTGGTGCCAGAGCTTAGGTTCTCCCGTATTACGACACTTCATTTATAGATTTGTAATTACCCATACAAACACGTACGGTATTAAAAGGGTTTAGTAAGCCACAAAATAAATAACACGACAACAACACATGACGCACGCAAAACACACATGGAAAAAATAATACAATGATCACATAAATTCAGAAATTTCAAGTTAAAAATGAATTAAGGGACATTTGGTTTAGACGTGCATGAAATAAGAACCATAATACGAAACTGACAGAAAGAATTATTACATTTAGAATGACAGAAATTATTTTAGCATGGCCGCTCAAGGTCAGGCCTCAGAGCTGCCGGAAGATTCGATTACTGAAACCTACCGCTTTAGGGGGGAGCGCGTCCCTTCCCAGGACGTGTTGACAGCCCTACTCCAGTTGAGTAAACATTGACCCTGACTATTCGTCTCCGCAAGGTGCCAGTTTTCAGTTACATTTCCCTAACAGAGTTCAGCTATTTGTATGAAGTTTGTATATGTGATTATTATTTCTTGTGATCATTGCAATGCGTCCTGTTCAGAGCAACTTTCATATGGACATCCTTCACTGTCAGACGCGTGAAGTCGTTGCAAAAGTGTATCAATTCCTGAAGAGAAGTAAAAGAAGGCATTGAAAATATCAAAATATTTCTTAAGGCAGTAATTGCTGCTTCGAGTGTTTCGTTTATTTGAAATGAAAGAACTGTTCCAAAGCATTATATACCCGTTCGAAAGGCCAGATTAGGCAGATGCTCGATTACCGTACGTGCCACATCAGTCCACACCCTCACAGGTCGTCATGTGCGTTCCTAATTACTGGTAACTACGCGTTCTCGCAGAAACTCTGCTGATGATCTCGGGACTGTCCAATACGGAGGAGCATTATCAACAAGAGCAATATTTCCGAGTGACTGTTGTTGATTCTCGGCCATTTCTCCCATGGAGAATGGCTGTCGGAGTATGAGGGCTGCCCGAAGCAAGTGAGTTTCATCTCACACGGTGGTAGTACGACAACTGGTTTCACGTTCATCTCTATCCTAATAGTGAAAAAGACACACCCTACTGCGACATTTCCTTCACGCTACAAATTAAATTGTGTGATCCGATAAAATTTATTTTAAAACTAGTGGTGCCACAAAATGGCACAGACTCCTGAATTAGTTTTCTATTTCCTTCGGGCTCGGCTAGCTATTCGGGACATGAAACATACTCTTGCCAGCTGCCATCCATCGCCACCCGAAGTACATTTTTTTAACATTAAAAAAAAATTAAGTTTCCTAATAGTAGAATGAAAATATAATTTTACGAATATTAAAGTTCAGTAAAGCCTCCTTCTAAATGGCAATTTTCGTTGACAAATTAAGAGCCGTTTTTAACAAAATGGCGTTTACTGCAAATTCGAAAATTGAAGCTCTCAAACAGGGAAGAGTTTTGAAAAAAGAAATAAATACCACAAAATCAACTTTACGTCATATTAAAGAGTGCAATTAGCACCATCCGTTCAAAAACTTTGAGGAAAATTTGAATCCGTTTTTGAGAAAATGGCGACTGAGCGTTTCTCAAAATGTGGAGTTTTCACTGCAAACGGATGGGTTTTCGAGAAACTTTATGTGACATTATTTAAAGCACATGTATAACTCGACCAAGCGAAGAATGAAGGCTGCGATTGCGGCGCGTCATGGAACTAACAGTGAAAACACGGGTCTGTACAGTCAGTTTAGCTAACAAAAGTTATTTATTTATTTATTTATTTATTTATAGTCGCATCAACTGCGAGGTTATTAGCGACTATGCTGTAATTTTACAATAAGGTACATACATTAAGTTTACAAGGTTCTGTAAGTTTACATAGCATGGTTACTTTTTTTTTACAATTATACATTTTTGTTCAGTGAATAGTGAGACATTACAGTTTATATTACACCAGGGGTTGGAAATATTTTACTACATGTGATAATTTACACAGTACGTATGCTTAAAAACAATATTACAGTTTGTTTTACAGTTCGACATTAATTGATTTGCAAAATTTTAAAATTTTTTCTTGTAGGGAGCTTGAATAAAGTAAAGCATCAGAATTAAAGTTCTGTAAGATTGTTTGGCGGGATTGATTGTACATAGGACATTCCTGAATAATATGTATTATTGTTATTTGTTCATTACATATATTACAAATTGGGGGAGTATTCTGGTTTATTAGGTACAGGTGAGTAAGCCTCGTGTGTTCTGATCTAATTCTGGTGATTGTAACTTGATCTTTGCGGCACAATTTTTTTGAAGTTTGCAGGTTGTAGAAGTTTTTTATCTTCTTATGAATACTACTAGCCTTATAAATTTTCCAATCTTCGCTCCACTTGGTTTTCATTTTTCCATACAAGTACTTCCAGATATCATTTGTCGTGTGTGCTATGTTATGCACATTTTTTACTGACCGGAGGTCGACTAGTGATGTTGGAATCTGACTTCCTGGTGCAGCCAGTGGTATATCCAGAAGAGGGGGAATCCAAAAGATAACAAGTTTTTTACCAAGCCTTTGAATAAGATGGTGTAGTTCTTGAATCTTGACAGCCATTTCAGAGTTTGAAGTTTTGTTGGAGCATAGTTTTATTGTAGAGAGTGAGTTTGTGAATACTATTATATTTGAGTCCAGCGATTGATGTATCATTTTTAGTGCTGTCATTAAAGCGTAACTTTCAGTGCTATTAGAACTGCAGTAGTGATGTAGTAAAAAACTAAATTTTTCATTGGGTGTATATACGATGGCTTCAGTATCTTGTTCACTATTTTTGTTACTAATATAAAAATGGGAGTAGTTTTTATACTTCTGGATTACTTCTTTAAATTGTGTGTTCCAATCTTCTTTTGTTAAATTGCTATTGTTATAATCAGTGAGTGATAGCTCTAATGTCATTCTTTCTATGGTCCATGGTGGTATTTGGAATTGTCTATGTTTCTCAGCACTTATACTTTTAATGTTTAGTTCTTTAAGTTGCTGGGTTATTCTACTGTACATAGGTTTATATCGAAAGTGGCTATTATAGATGTTCTGTAGCTGAGGAAAAATGTCATTGTGTATTATAGGGTTAGTAGACGAGGCAGCTTTGGCAGCATACTTGAGATTGAGAGTTTTCCTTCGGTGGTTTAATGAGGTTTCTTGTGCTTCAATAAGTATACTTCCTATAGGGGTGGTGTGGAAGCATCCAGTGCATATTCTAAGCCCTTTATTGTGTATTGATTCTATTTTCCTCAGCTCTTTTTTGTTAGCAGATTGGTATAAGAGTGAACCATAATCGATTTTTGATCGAATGATAGCTTTATATGTTAATAGCAGGAGGTTTTTATCAGCACCCCAGTTGTTGTTGGAGAGGCATTTAATAACGTTAAGTCTCTTCTTGCATTCCATTATTAGTTCTTGTATGTGGATCTTCCAAGTTAATTTTGGGTCAAATTGTAGTCCAAGAATTTTCATTTTGTTGACAAAGCGAAGGGGTTGAGTTCCAAGCTGGAGTTTAGGAGATACTGTATCAATTCTCTTTGAGAAAAACATGCATTCTGTTTTCTTGGCAGAAAATTTAAACCCTGTGCTCAAAGACCATTCAAAAATTGTGTTTAGTGCTTTTTGCATGGTCTTTTCAGTAGATGGGACAGATTTTCCTTTGCATAGTACAGTAATGTCATCCGCATATTTTCTTATAATAACTGGTGGTTGAACCCCCTTGTCTATATCATTAATTGATAGTAGGAAAAGAGTCACGCTTAGAACGGATCCTTGAGGTACACCATTTTCAATCTGTTTAATATCTGAAAGTTGCCCATTGATCCTAACTTGTAATTTGCGATCAAGAGAAAAGTTTTAATAAAATCATACATATTTCCTTTTATTCCTATTATCTGCAAAATCTTCAAGATCCGTCGTTTCCATACCATGTCGTACGCTTTCTCTATATCCAGGCTAACAGCAATTACGTGTTGATTGTTCATAAATGCCTCCTGAATTTGACTATCAACACTAATTAAATGTGACATAGTGGAGTGTCCAGATCGAAAGCCGAATTGATTATCATTTATGATTTTCTGAGTATCAAGGAACCATCTGAGACGTTTGTTGATAATTTTCTCGAGTATTTTGCACATGTTACATGTAAGTGATATAGGACGGTAGTTATCAGATTTGGATGGGTCTTTACCAGGTTTAGCAACAGGTACTACTATGGCCATCTTCCAGATCTTGGGAAATACTCTTTTCGTCCAAATATAGTTATATACATCTAGTAAAACTTCCTTTCCAAGTGTGGGGAGATTTTTGATGAGGATATTCGGAATATTGTCCGGACCAGGAGAGGAATTATTGGTGGATTCAATGGTCGTAAGAAGTTCTTCCATGGTTATGGGATTATTTAGTTGAAGGGGTGAGCATTTGTCATCATAATCATCAGGAAGTTCTTCTTTTTCTTCTTCATTTTTATATTCTTGAAAGACATCGGAGAAGTTCTGAGAGCTAGAATTTCTGACAAAAGTATCAGCTAGTACGTTGGCAATATCTGCAGATTGTGCAATGATTTTATTTCCATCTTGAATAAAATGTATCTGGCTATATCTTTTGTGTCCTTGAATTGCATTTATTTTCTTCCATGATTCTCTTATACTATTGTTCGAGCTAATAGACGAAACAAAATTTTTCCAGGAGTTGCTTTTACTCTCTTTAAGGATTCTTCTGGTGAGAGCTCTTGTTCGTTTGTATTCAATTTTGTTATCGTCAGTTTTATGTTTTTTGTACCGGTTGTAAGCATGATTGGATATTTTAATAGCTTCTTTACACTTCTCATTCCACCATGGAACAAATTTGGTCTTCAAAGATGGTGTATAAGTTCCTATTGCTTCATTTGCTGCTTGTTTAATTATATCTGAGAAGTTGGTAACTATGGAATCCACATTCTCATTCATGAGATTATTGAAGTCAAAATCATGAAGGGATGTATTGATTATGTCACTATATTTCTTCCAATTAGCTTGGCTAAATTTCCATTTTTGGATTCCGTAAGTGTTACTATCCACATCAAATGGAAAATCAACTTTTGTGAATACTGGAAAATGGTCACTATCATGAGGAGTTTCTTCCACCCACCAGCTGCATTTGTGAGCCAGATTAGTGGAGCTTAGAGTGAGGTCAATAGTACTAAAGTTACCACTACTTATATTTATATGGGTAGGTTGACCATTATTTAACAAGATCATGTTTGTATCCTCAATAACTGTTTCTATCTTCATCCCTCTTGAGTCATTAAAACAAGATCCCCATAATTTATTATGGGAGTTAAAATCACCCAACAATAAGAACGGTTTGGGGAGTTGTTTTATAATATTATATATCTCTATGGATTCAAATGCATAACTATTAGGAATATAAATATTACAGATGCAAATATTAATTGGGAATGATATTTGAATAGCAACTACCTCCAAATCAGAGCTGATGTGTAATTCGGTGGCAGAGAAGTTTTCTTTGACAAATGTAGCCACTCCACCAGAGGCATGATGACAATTTGTTCTGTTTTTATTGAAGCATTTGAAACCTTTCATTTTTCCTTTATTGTTGAGTTTGAAATTAGTTTCCTGTATACATATCACCTCTGGGAGATATTGCTGGCATAGTAATTGTATTCTTTCATATCTAGTATGAAATCCATTTACATTCCATTGAAGTACCAACATGCTTGTAATAAGTTGTTTAAAAATTAATCAGATGAAGTGTGTTCTGTGTCTTCTTGTAAATGAGCATCCTCCTTTAAATTCTTCAAATGTTGTATACTTCCATGTCTTGGATAAAAATCATTGACAATGTAATAATTTAATTAGTGTTAATGATTGAGTTCTCCATGCTGGTATCTGTCTCACTATTTTCAACTTGTTGTGTAGCTCTTTTAAGCTTTTTGGTTATTCTAGTCAACCTGCTTTTTATTGATCTTGCAGTGAGGTATGGATATGTTTCTTTCATCATTAAAATTAAACCAACAATGTCTTTGGTATGGTCTTTAGCAATGATTATTGGATCTCGGGCACCATAAGAGTTTTCTATAAATGATGTGAGTTGTTGAAAATTAAGTGGAAATTTGTCTTGGTTAGTTTCTATGAAGTCTTTAGCTGGAACAAGTAATTCATTAATTGATTTTGTTGATGTTTGTTCTAAAGTAGAGGGGTCTTCTTTGTCTTCTTTCTTCTTTTTCTTGGGGTTGGTTTTTTTATGGTCCAGGGTTTCCTCAGTTTCTAACTTGTTATTAACAGAATCAGTGAGGGTGGAATTGGTTACTATATTTTCAATGTTTTTATTATTTTTGGAGGGTTGTTTCTTTATTTTTTCTTTATTCTCCACAGTTTTATCATCCATGTCAGAGGTTTCCGCGTTACTGTCAATCTCGCTATCTGACTGATTGCTAATCAGCTCTGTATTCGAGCTTACAGTAGATAACGGTCTCTTTAATCTGACAGTGTTGCAGGAAAGGTCAACGTCCATTGAGTTTTCATTTGAGGCAACTAGGTTTCTCACGGTCGGCTCGAGGGGAGGAGAGGTAAGTAGAGGGGGGAAGCTGTCAAGGCCAAGGTTAGGGCTAGAATTTTCGTTCAGTTCGCTCTCGGGAAGAGTAGTTTCAAATGCATTGGGAGAAACATTATTAGAATGATCAAAACTCTCATTATTTGATTCTGTGATTTCTACTTCCGTAGGGAGAGGTAGGGTATTAGTTAATTGGGAGTTACATTGATTTGGACAGTTTTTAGCAATGTGGCCCTGATTTTTACACAAAAAACAAATAGGAACATCAGGGGTTACATATATCCAATGGGGGACATTATCTATAAACACTTGAAATGATTCAGGTAATTTATGTTCATCATCCGGTGAAACAAATGTTTGTCGGCGAAAACTGAGGATGTGGCTCAAGTTGGGATTATTAAATCCAGCACGAAGAAATGTTAACGGTACTACAGTTTTAACACCGAATGTTAGTAATGCTTCTTCAATAACTTGATGCGGTATACTCGGGCAAACATTTGACAGAATAATTCTTTTGTTCCTGGAGATTAATGGTCTTATGGGGAATACTTGATTAGCCACAACAATGTTCTTATGATGGTAGACTAGATCATCTGCGATATCTTTGCTGGATAGGTACACACAGAGTCTGTTGTTCGATATTTTCGAAGCAAACTTAATATGAGAAGGATTAACTTTAGTTGATAACTTTTCAATAAATTCTACTATTGGTGCACTATTTGCCGAGTCTATGATGATAGCATTTTCTTTCTTTGGAAAGAAAGATTGCATGGTAACTTTAGCATAGTTAATGGTTGTCTTACTGTTCTGGTCTCCTGAAGATTGATGAACTTGAGAGGGCTCCATGATGATCACGAAAAAGAACTTTTCACTTAGTTAAGCAATATCACTTCATGTAACAATACTCCACTTCTACCACGTTTAACATTGCACTGACAACCACTGAGACAGTGAACGCACACAACGTGATTGAGCCTGGAGCGAACGGAGCGTCCGGCCACCACGGCGGTCAGGACGCGACTGCTAACAAAAGTTGCCAGGAGCGGGAAGCGAGTTCAGAGACTGCTCCTACTGAATCACCATGGCCTCCTTCATAGACGTTGTGAATCAGCTGATAAAATATAACTTCAGAGACACATCATGCAAGATTTGCACTGACTTTTATTTTTGTCCCTTTACGTTGCTTTCTTTACTTTTCACCGTTCTAGTACAAGACTAATAAAAAGTTCTATTTATATTGAATTTTTAATACTTATTCATTGAATTTAAACGTTTTGTATTCTCCTTCATTCATCTTTTTTTCCATAGGCTTTAGACGGTTTGTTAGGTATGCAATAAAGTACCAAAACAGTAACTTAACATAAGTATCTGCAATATTCTTCATAATGGTGGTAGTAACTCCTTACATAAAAAGAATTTTATTCGGTATATATTCTGAGAAACTACTTAAGTTAAAATAAACGATTTATATGAATGTTACTGCTCATCGAAAGAATTAGTTTCAAAATTTTGAATCGTTTTGCCGAGAAAAGGATACTTTTATTACTTCCAATATGAGACGCAGACATGTCCAAATATAGTTCAAATATTAATTGGGAAGATTATATATTTGCAACGAAATAAATCGCGCTTTCTTTCGCAATAGTTTGGGACGGTACCATTTTAATTTTGAATTGAGTATCCTTTTATCTCTGTCTCTGTCATTTCGGTTGTAAACACAGACGGTGGCGCGCTCCTGTAAACATCATTCTCAAGTTGGTGGAGCTATACCCATACATACAACAATGTAAACAAATCACCGCTAAAGTAAATATTAACGACGTGGGAAAGAAGTCCAAAAAATCACAGTTTTGTAATTTTTGATAAAACAAAGGAATAGAGCAATATGGCGTTTATGTCATTTCATAGAGTACAATAGACACTATTCTTACCAAAAGTTCAAAGAAAAACTTCCAGAGGGTTTTTTGAGGAAATCTTGTTTTGGTTTTGTTTTAAATGGCACAAATGGTACGGGCAATATTGCATACAATATTGAGCCAAAAAAATATTTTAAAAAATACGCAGGACCTTAATAAAAGAACTCACTATGGAGAACAAATTTTATTTGAAGGAAAATATCTATGTATAATTTTGTAGTTGTAGGAAGACGCCAAACATTTTGAAAATGTAAAGTTAAACGTGAAAATCGGACCAATGCCACCTTAGTGTTTTTATAAGGGTATTCTTACAAGAAAGTTAAAGAAAACTAGTGGTGCTACAATAGCACATAATTTCCCGTATTAGAGGAAAAAGCTACGTAGTACTGAAATACTGCACTTTTTGCGCTACTAACATCTTAGCTATTATTTGAAAACGTCCAATTCAACCAAGATGCACACAACGTACTGTTTCCATGGCAGTGTTCTCAGAACTATGTGAATTCTACAACTGCACAAAAATAAAATACAAACGTTTTGTAAACCTGTATTGGAAAAAGAAGCCTGATACCCTGGACAATATAGAAATGCATTCTGTAGGGCCAGGATTAGAGAAGAGTATTTTAAAACCATGCAACAAATACTCTACTCACTACAAATAGTACAGCATTGGTGCGAAAACTAAATATTTTCATGCAAATATCAACATAAATTAGGCAATTATAACTCTTTTTCATACACCTCCATCAGGTCACAACAATCACACGTAAGTCACAGATAGCGAAAAGTGAATTCTATTGTTGTAGACCCTGCATTGTCGCTATTCTGAGAGCTATTTTTTACTCTTATTTCAAATATTTCCAAATAAAAATTTTATAAAATATTAATGTGTAAGTGTATAACAAAAGGTCGAATGTAAGAAAGAACAAAGAAATAATATAAAAAAATTGTAAATTCTAATTTACGACGCATCCAGCTGCCGAAGCGCAGTAAATTTACAGTGGGCTTTTATGTTTGTCACAAATATAGAAAAACCACTCGTATTTTGAAAAAATTACGCGTGACCTTATTTGAAGATGTATGTTTGATAAATTCATTTAACTGAGAAAAAATTGTATTTTTAAAATTGTAATTGTAAGAAAACGACGAAAACGAAGCGCAGTCAATTCCGAGCGGGCTATTATGTTTGTCAGGAAAGTATAGAAAAACAACTCATATTTTCAAAAAATTCAACATGATCTTATTTGAAGATCTGTTTTTGATGAGCATATTTCATTAAGAAAAACAATCGTGTCTTTACAATTGTAGTTAAAGAAAACGCCAAATTTTTTAATTTTTCAAACTTTTTTGCAAAATCAGGCATTTTAACGAACATGAAACCTTCATCATTCTCTTACGCTTCCTTTATACTATCTCAGATCCCAATTTTATCAAAAAACGTTTCGCGGATTTTAAGAAAAAATGGTTTAAAGAAAATAAAAAAATGTCTATGTTCGACACAATTTTTTAAAAAAAAACTTATGTTTAATAAAAATTAAGAGGACCTTATTTCAAGACCTGTTTTTTATGAACACATTTCATTAAGAACAAAAATTGTATCTTCATAATTGTAGTTGTAGGAAGATGCCGAATAAATTTTGAATTTTTTCAATATTCGAAAAATCAAGTTTTCAATCAACATAAGACCTACGCTATTCTATTAAATGACCTTTAGACTATCCAACAACAAAATTTAGTCAAAATTGTTGGAGCCATTTTCTGAAAATTTTGAAAATGTCTCAAGGGCTTCATGTAAAGTACCCTCCCAAATTAAAATATCGATTAAAATTCAAGGGACAGCGAGATCATTCAGATCGATCGGAGTGTATCAGTTTTGGAGAAAATCGGCTGAACGGTTTAGTCGCTACCGTTGTTTTCAGATAGACGGACGGACAGACGTTTTGCTTTCATTTTTTTTTTTTTTGATATCAAGAACCGACAAAACAGGGATTCTGGCTGCACCACGTGTTAGGAGATTGTGTTTCTTAATTTAGCAACTGGATTTATTAACTTTCTCGTTACCAGGGCCCTGTTCTGTCGAAAATCTGCTGTTTTTCGCAGCATTACATAACTTTCCCTATTCTGTACGTACGTACTTATACCGGAAAGTAAAAATTGAAGCCGTTTTGATAAAATTTTGAAAATATCCTGGGGCTTCACGTAAAATAAAATTCTGAAGAAAGTTTTTTCAAAATCGCGGCGCCTCGAGTGAAGCGAGATCAACAGGGGAAAATTTATTTTGGAAGAAATTGTATGTATGGTTTAGGTGCTGGTGTTGCTCACAGACGCAGACGGACGTTTAAAGAAAAAAATTACGTCATGGAGTGACAGACGGACGTTTAAAAAAAAATGTTGGTATCAAGGACCCCAAGACAGAGATTCTGGCTACATCACGTGTTAGAAGCAGGGACCGAAAAGGTATTGAATACCGGTAAAAATAATACCGGTAAAATACCGGTATTTTTTCATACCGGTATAAAATACCTTTATTCTTTTATACCGGTAAAATACCTTTATAGGACGTCTATACCGGTATGGACGTCCTTAAAGGTTATACCGGTATTATACCGGTATTTTCAATGGAAATACTGCCGCGTGCCCCACACACGCGCCACAAACACGCGCGCGCGCCACAAACGCGTGCCACACACGCGCTCGCGGCAAACCCACGCGCGCGCTACCCACACGCGCGTGCCAAACGCACGAGCGCGAAACACGCGCCCCAAACACATGCGCGCGCCAAACACGCGCGCGCGTCAAACACGCGTGCGCGTCAAACACGCGCGCGCCAAACACGCGCGCCCACACATGCGCACGCTCACGAACGCGCGCGCCGAACAAACACGCGCGCTGAACAAACGCGCACGCCGAACAAACGCGCGCGGCGAACAAACGCGAGCGCGAACAAACGCGAGCGCGAACAAATGCGCGCGCCGACAAACGCGCGCGGCGAACAAACGCGCGCGCCGAACAAACGCGCGCGCCGAACAAACGCGCGCGCCGAACAAACGCGCGCGCCTAACACACGCTTGCACCAATCACACGCGCGCTACACACTCATGCGCTATACACTCATGCTCTATACACTCACGCGCTATATACACACGCTCTTTCTTTCTATTTCTCTCTTTCGTTCTCTTTCGATTTCTTTCTCTTTTTCTCTTTCTTTCTCTCTCTCTCTCTCACACACTCTCTCTCACAGTACACATTCGGCAAGGCGGGCCGAATTTGTTGGGGCCTACGGTCAAATATCCTTCTCTCATATTTCAATTCTACTCACTGCGAAAAGAAATTAATAGCCTCGAGTATATAGGTCGAGTGCGTTATCGTCTGCCGAACCGAAGACGCTCATGGGTTGAAACGCTGACCTCCGGAAAATGCCTACGCAACGGTGCAGCTCTCGCAGCTCTTACAAAGGGAAACTGATTCCCAGAATCGGAATGCGCTAAGGAACGTTGCATGAAGTCTTATCAACCGATGTCAGATTTCTATCACCTTCGTTCTTTCACAACAGATGTCGAAGGTCATATCCTGGCGGAGGCCGTGGGCCCGACCACGCACGCTCCGCAAACGCGCGTTCGCTCCCCAAACGCGCGTTCGCTGCCCCACACGCGTGTTTGCGGCCCCACACGCGGGTTCGCGCCCCCACAGGCGCTTTCGCTCCCCAAACGCGCATTCGCTTTCCAAACGCGCGTTCGCTCCCCAAAAGCGCGTTCGCTCCCAAAACGCGCGTTCGCTCACCAAACGCGCGTTCGCTCCAAAAACGCGCGTTCGCTCACCAAACGCGCGTTCGCTCCCAAAACACGCGTTTGCTCCTCAAACGCGCGTTAGCTCCCCAAACGCGCGTTCGCGTCTCTACACGCGTGTTCGCGGCCCCACACGCGCGTTCGCGTCCCCTGACTATTATAACAATTCGTTCTCAACCAACAACAGAACTCGACCTAGGTTGAATGTCTGGTGACGAAAATATGCCAACGTTGAGACTCGAACCCTAGGACCCCCGGTCAGAGACTCTGCGGAATCCATGGCCCAGTTCCTCTGAGCCATCTCAGCGTAAATCAGAATGTTTCCCCTCCGAAACCTGTATGATTATACTGAAATACCGGTATTTTCTCATGAAAATACCGGTATTTTCGTAAGAAAGAACCGGTATTTTCATAAGAAGACGTCGAATAAAGGTAAAATACCTCTAAAAATACCGGTATTTGACGTCTTATACCGGTATTTTTTAAGGTATTTTGAATAAAGGTATAATAGAGGTAAAGGTATTTCTATACCGGTATAAATACCTTTACCGCTATTATTTCGGTATTCAGTCCCTGGATAGAAGATTTTCTTCTTGGCACCTGGATTTATCCATTTTTGCGGCCCAGCAAATATTTTTTTCTGCAGAAAATTGGCCGTTTTTTTCGCGCTGCGTTTAATGACTTTCCCTTGTACTATGTATATTACTCAGTATATCCGTATTGTGATATATCAAATGCGGGAAGGCATTTAATAACAAATAATTTAATGCGTTAATGCTAGTTTAAATTATAATTTGGCACCTTAGTAACAGGTGACCAGGACGTTGCTTGGGAGAACACCAATGTTTTGACATGTCACGATATTTGGTAAGCGGGCACCTTAGTAACAGAGATAAACAATTTCATGAGCCCGTGGATATAGTATAGAATCAGTCGAAAAATGCGTGTGTAAGAGTAGAAATTTCGCCCAAGAGTGCACCTTGGATAGAAAAGTAAATACATAATAAGAATCCGTTGGTAGGGAATATAAAACAGAATTTTGTACAACAATCAATACTAGTTTTCCTGGATTGAAGAACGAAAAAATTAGTTAGTTGGAGCTCAGATTTAATAGCGTGATGATCATTTCTCAATTAGGGGGTGCGTGCTCGAGTTCAGACTTGGTATATTTTTTGTGATCTAAAGTAGAGACTTTAACTTTTCTGTGATCTAAAGTAGAGACTTAAAATTTCGGAGATACATTTCGAGACTTTAACTTTTTTCTTCCGCCAGTGAAAGTGGAACATAGAAACATTTTGGTGAAACCGTGCACTGACTTGGATTATTTTCATACCGATAGAGAGAAACTTTTAAGAAACTTGTCAACTTTAATTAGTCTTCACCAGTGACGAAGGTGTAGCACCAGACTAATGAACTTGTAAATATTTTGCCGAACAACGCGAGGACTTTAATTATTTTACAAATGGATCGGGACGTGTAAATAACTGTAGAACTGTTTATTTCAACTTTAATTATTTTCACCAGTGCTGATGGTGATATGGCAGGCTAGTGTAAGCAGCTTCGGGCGTATGAATAACCGATTCAATTAGTAATACGCGGGTAGACATCTGCATGGACGCATATGACTAGTGCATTATGTAAATGGGAGTGACTTCGTGGCGTGCCGGAAGATTCAAGATAGAAGGCATCAAGACTAGAGCAGGTAACCGGTCGGTCGGAGGTGATGGTGTGGAGATACGCGGCGTCCGAGCGAATCATCAAACGATACAACGGGAAGAGAGCTCAGGTTAACGTTCGTACGAACAATTATTTTATTTTTCATGGTCATGACCAAAGTCAATAATTTTTAAAGAGTGTTGTTTCGATTCAAATGAAATCTTTGGTTATAATAAATTCAAATAGTTCTAGTGCTAAAGAAAGCACAAGAAAAGACAAACTTGGTTATTACTGTGCAATTTGGCACATCATTAAAATAACTTTCTGGTTTTGTCGTTTTCCGCATGGAAGCGAGTCGACAGGGGGCAGATTATGGTTGAACGATGAGGTAAGCCTAATTGTGCCCCTTGCATATTCGAACCCATGACAGAAGCACAACGTGTCAATAGAGAGATATATCTTGGGTGTGATATAAAACTGTTTCAGTATGTATTCAGGAAAGTAAAAATGGCTATGTAACAAAAAAATGAAACTAGTTTACCGTACAGAGCAATAAACATTTCACCTTATTTTTTTTGTGTTATGAAGATAGTTGCATATATTTTTTTAATTAATGAAAAATTATGTTATTATGATTATATCAACTTTGTTTATTCAAATTTTAGCTCGAGTTCCCAACCTCAGTTCACTAACTTCCTGTTTGAAAACTTCTCAATTAGCGGATCAGATATACCCAAAATTTTCTTTGAATTTCGCAACAATTATTTAGGGAAATATTCCTGTAAGTAGTTGATACACCGCCCCAACCGCTTCAATCGGCATGTATGTCGGTACCGGAAAGCCAGTTCACCTCACATCACTCTCCGCCAGAGTGGAGTCAATTGCCACGAGTGGAACCGGAGTGGACACATAGTCTTAAACGGAAGAGAGGTTGCATATTATTATTATTCCTCTAAATCACGACTTAAGATGTTATATGTCGGCTGAGTATAAAATCTACTGCGGGATGCAACCAGCTACCTAAGGAGCAGATCTAGGGACTAACGGTGCCTCTACAATACTGTGCGCAAAATGTGAGCTGTGCCAAATAAAGCAATTTCTTGCACTTCCCAGTCTTTTGAATGACCTGGAAGTTTAGCCAAGTTCCTACACAAATTTTGCGGAACAAATCCCAGAGCTCCGATAACTATCGGGACGACCTGTGCTTTTACGCCCCACATTCGGCTGATCTCAATTTCCAAACTCTTGTATTTAAGACGTTTCTCTGCCTCCTTGGTTACGACATTTTGATCGCAAGGCACAGCAACATCCACAAGTAGACACGATTTTTTCTCAAAATCCCGGATAACAATATCGGGTTTGTTTGCTGCTATCGTGCGATCCGTTTAAATTTGTTGGTCGTACAATGTCGTACACAATCCAACAGACGTCACCGGTTTTGGTGAGTGTTCGTACCACTTGGGGTATGTGTTCGGAACTTCGAGGGCGGTACAGATCTGCCAGTGGAGGTAACTACACACCCTGTCGTGTCTTTTTAAGTATTCGGTCTTTGCTAGGATTGGACAAGGTGAGACAATATGATCAATGGTTTCTACTTGCTCCTGGCAAATTCGGCATTTATCATCTTGGGAAATTTTGAGAACCTCTTTATCATAATGTCGTGTTCTCAACGCCTGATCTTGAGCAGCTACTAGAACTGCTTCCGATTCTGGCTTCATTCTTCCCCTTTTAAGCCACATAAATGATTGATCTTTATTGATCTGCACCTTGTCCATTCTTTTTAGATATTGTCCATGGAGGGGTTTGTCCCTCCACGACTTCTTTAACATTTTTTGTGTCTCACATTTCATGTTTAGTAGTACCAGAAGTTCAGTGTCTGTGTTATTTGACGTGTCTTGCATAGTTTTCTTTGCAATGCCTTTTTGCTACACTAACAATGCCTCTGTTTCCCATTTTTCGGTCAGATTTCATGACCTGCCTCATTAGAGGGTCATCTTGATGACTGACTACATATTTTCCCATTCCAACTATTGCATTGTGCTAGAAGGCTTCAATTTGTCTGAGGCCTCTTCCTCCTTCCTTACGTGACACATAAAGTCTATGTACATCAGCTCGAGGGTGGGCGACATGATGCATTGTTAGCAGTTTTCTGGTTTTTCGATCCATGATGCGGATTTCTTGCTCAGTCCAGTCCACTAGTCCGGAACTGTACTCAACTGCAGGCACCGCCAGACTACCAATTGCAGATATTTTATTCCTGGAGTTCAGAGCAGACTGCAGGACAAGTCTCACTCTTCTGTAATACTCCTTGCGAATTCTCTCTTTCATTGTGTTGTTCGAGATGGTCTCACATTCTTCAATGCCCAGATATTTGTAAGTTCTTGTATCACAGCGTGCATATCAACTTCAATGCTCTCTGACGTTGTCAATTTGCCTCTTCTTAAATTGATTTTTGCACATTTGTCAAGACCAAACTTCATGCAGATGTCATTGCTAAAGTTATTCACGATAGACAGCATTTGGGAAAGAATCGCTTCATTCTTAGCAAACACTTTCAGATCATCCATGTAAAATAAATGTGATACTGGCCTTTCATCATCATGGAGCTTGTAACCAAAGTCAGCTTGCGACAACTGTCTAGATAGTGGGATCAAACTAATGCAAAACAGCAGAGGGGATAGTGAATCTCCTTGAAAAATACCCCTGTTGATCTGAATACTTCTGGTTTCTACTGCTTCCTTTCTGCTCTGTATTAGTAACCTGGCTCTCCACGACTTCATGCTAGCCTTGCAAAATTCAATAAGTCTAGGATGAAATCGATAGATCTCCAAGGTCTTCAAAAGCCAATCGTGTGGTACACTATCAAAGGCTTTTTGGTAGTCAATCCAAGCCATGCTCAAATTGCGTTTCCGTTTCTTTACATCATTCAAGATGACTTTATTCAGTAGCAAGATTTCCTTACAGCCATAAGAACCTTTACGACATCCTTTTTGTTCAACTGGCATTATATGATTCTTCTCTAGATATCTGTACATTTTGTCAGCTATGTATGAAATTATAACTTTCTACAGTACTGGCAGACAAGTGATTGGCCTGTAGTTCTTCGCCAAAGAGCTGTCTCCCTCTTTGGGTAGCAGATACGTGATGCCGCGTGTGAGCCATTCCGGAAGTTCCTTTGGATTTTCTAAAATTTTATTAATAGCCTTTGCCAGATGCGGATGTAATGCTGTTAGTCTCTCAATCCATTAAATCTGGATCTTATCAATCCCGGGGGACTTCCAGTTTCCCATGTTCTTAATTGCTTGGAAGAGGTCCTCTTCCGAGAATTGGTGAACATCTTCCACTGTTTCTACAAGTTCATCGGCAGCATCAACTTCAGATTGAAGCCAAGATGCGTCTTTGTTGTAGGATCTGCTCTCCTCCCAGATTCCTGCCCAAAATGCTTCGACGTCATCTTTTGAAGGAGTAACAGCTTTGCCATTCGGTTTTTGAGTCAGATTGCGATAAAATCTCTTCGCGTCTGTTTCAAACAACCGGTTCTGTACACGGAAATCTATTCTACGTTTGTACCTTCTTATTCGTTGAGCCCATGCTTGATTTTTTTTAGCTTCTCAACTACCATTAGCCTGCTGGTGTCATTTTCAATTTGGTATTTTTGTTCAACATTGAATATTTTTCGTTCAACTTTAGAGGTGTGCGTTGATTTAGAAGATGCCTCAGCTAAGAGTGATATTTCACGCCGGGTGTCGGCTATCCGTTTCATAATTCTCTTCATCCATGGGGGTACAGAGCTGTTTACTCTGTTTTGCTGTCGGTCGTCGGTGTTCTTGGCTGGCCCCAAAATTATCTGAGATACTAGATATCCAGTTGCATATACGATGTGATTGATTTCAGTAATATCTAGATCTCTGCCTGGGGTCTCTACCACCTCATTTAAGACAGAATTCACTGTTTCTATCACTCTTTTAGCTTTGGCATTTTCGTATATTCTCCTCAACGGTTCGCGAGATTCAAACGGAAGTTGACTAACTCTTTCTATCTCGCGCCGAAGGAGATTTTGCATCATGTCCTTATCGTGTGATTCATTGCCAGATTAATGTTCACCACTGACGTGTGTTTCACTGGAAAGAGATGAACCTTCCACGGGATCATTATTTTCAAGTTCTACATGTTCGTCATGTGGATAGTTCGAGCGAAGTACATACTCCGCATTTCTCTCAATGTCAGCAAGTTGTTCTGCTGTGAATTTTCCACTGCTGAGTATGTAGCGACGTTGACTGGCAAGCTTCTTTGAGTCTAGGGTAAGTCTCATATCTGGGTTCCGCTCTCTCCATACCTTGAAAACTTCTATTTCGGAGCCCCCATTTTTCGCTTTTGCATAGTAAAAGCACCACATCACCTCCTTTAATTCATCCCGGGTCCATCTCTGACGATGGCTTCGAGCTACTGCCGGCTCTGGGTCCCTGGGACTAACATCCGTGGGATGGCCAGACGTCGACAAGGTGACATTAGCTCGGTTTCTGAGCAGGTATGGGACATTGGTAGAACAAGGCACGTTAAGATTCATTACATTTCTTGTTCTATCCATTTTGCTCATTGGTTTGAATTGAAGATTCGCGGGACGCAAGTTCGAGTTCACAGATCACACTTAACCCTTGGGTTGTTTCCTGCCATCCGTTGCTGCGACCCACAGTGGCCTCGGGACATCCCCCTGCAGGGCCCAGCAAGGGGTCCCTCCGATCGCCAGTCGGCATTACTAAACCCTACGGGATATTCACTGACTGCTCAAGGCAGCCTCCTTCGCTGGCTAATGCAAGGTTCGGGCCTCCACTCTAATCAGTGGCCTGGTGTGCCAACCCTGTTTCTCTCCTGTACCCTCTATGGGCCGACAATAGGAAGTCCAAAGGTTCATGACCATTCCCTCTCTACTTACTTCCCACTCTCCTCAAAATGGAGTACTTCTTCGTCTGACCCCTCATCTTCAACCTATTCATCAAGGGAGGCCCTACCGGTAGCTAGGCTACCACTGACATAGCTTTAAGGCTCATGGGGGTACTCAAGCTCCACCACCAACTGCAAGGTCGTGTACTCCCTAGGTGGGTTATTATTATTATTATTATTATTATTATTATTATTATTATTATTACTATTGCTTCATATCACAACTACAGATGTTATGAGTCGGCTGAGTATAAAATCTACTCCAGGTTGCAACCAACTACCTAAGGAGCAGATCTAGGGACTGTCGGTGCCTCTACAATACTTTGCGCAAAATGTGAGCTGTGCCAAATAATGCAATTTCTTGCACTTCCCAGTCCTTTGAATGACCTGGAAGTTTAGCCAAGTTCCTACACAAATTTTGCGGAACAAATCCCAGAGCTCCGATAACTATCGGGACGACCTGTGCTTTTACGCCCCACATTCGGCTGACCTCGATTTCCAAACTCTTGTATTTAAGACGTTTCTCTGCCTCCTTGGTTACGATATTTTGATCGCAAGGCACAGCAACATCCACAAGTAGACACGATTTTTTCTCAAAATCCCGGATAACAATATCGGGTTTGTTTGCTGCTATCGTGCGATCCGTTTGAATTTGTTGGTCGTACAATATTGTACACAATCCAACCGATGTCACCGTTTTTGGTGAGTGTTCGTACCACTTGAGGCATGTGTTTGGAACTTCGAGGGCGGTACAGATCTACCAGTGGAGGTAACTACACACCCTGTCGTGTCTTTTTAAGTATTCGGTCTTCGGTATTATTATTATTATTATTATTATTATTATTATTATTGTTGTTATTATTGTTATTACAATTTAAAACGTAAAGGGCTTTCTGACAGGACTCTTTATATTTGAACTTCTCTCCAGGAAGCTCTCAATGCAGGTACAGAAGCTAAAACTTTACCAAGTCAAGCCACTTCTGGATGATGTAAATTGCTTACTCTCCCCCCCCCCGCAACCGTAAAAGCTAAATACAAAGTAGTCTATCGTATTTCAGAATTGTGATAGAAAATACAAATGGTAATTGTTTGAAAACAATATGGGTTTTCACGGCAGGATATACTATTAAAAATACACGTAAGCTTCCGTGCTGATGTACACGTAAGCTTCCGCGGCTCGAGACCATTGCCCACCGAGTCCACTGCCCTGAGGAAACCTGCGACATGACAGGCGAAACGTCGGCCTCTCAGTCAACGACGTGGCATCTACTTTCCGGGCTGTATAGGCGTTTCATCTACAACTGCTGTAGACATTAGCAGTGGTTACTGTGTACACGCACTGTTCTTCCAGACTGATAACTGATGACGTATGGGCAAAAAATGTCCAATCGACTAGGCTATACAGCCCGGAAGGTATTTTTAATGGCAAATGTTTGTGTTCAAAATATGATGAACAATTAGTAGAATAATTCTACTCATGAATTATAGGATACAAGAAAGTTAGTTCCTGCCCCCTCCACACCACTCAGGAATTCATCAAGTCCTCATTCACGATTTATTGGGTAATTTTGGGGATTTAAGAAGAATGAGGCAGAATGAGGCATGTGTTAGACAAACGTAATTAAGATGTAATTCGACTTGATTCGACTTTCAAGGTTCATATATTAGCCACATGCCATTAATGCAAAGAAATAAATAAGCAGTATTGCAGAAAGTGTTTGAATGTTGGCGATGCATTAACAAATATAATGAAAAGTAAAGTCTTGTAAGCTATCATAATAAAATTTCCAAAAGTGTATAAAGAGCGTTAAAATAACACTCTGTAAAATATTTACTGACGTCATGGATAGCAGTTCTCTTCATCACATCGACGTGAACGTTATTGTTTTCGTTCTCGTCTTTATCGGAGACAAACAACGTCGTTCTTTCTTGCATGCAGATCCTTTGCATGAATTAGTATCCATCGCGCGTAGCAAAAGTGCCGGCGGGCCGTGACTGGGCGCGCCGTGGCGGGGGCGCGGGGCGCGGCTGGGAGCTGTAGGGTGACGTTAACTAATTGTTCTTCGCCAAAAGCTGCGAGCCGGAAAGTTGAGCGTGTTTTCGAAATTGGCGCCGGGTTATTGAGCGGTGCAGGGTAACACAACAAGGGGCTGTTCCGCCTTCGTATTGGCAATAGGAGGTTGCAACGAACCCTCCGCCTGGAGGACGATGTTTTCTCCTTAGGTAGAGGAACAGCACGCGCCCAGTGCTCAGCAAGGCGTTTGAAGAAAAGTAGGAGCGTTGTAGACCGGAACGTCGGGTACGTCGTACTTCTTTTATCCTGTCTCAGGTTACGCCGTTTAACCCGAGAGAGGTGACGCGGGGTCTCTTGTGACCCAAGTATCTTTGCTTAATTGCAGATGCCTAATTTTGCGAGTCAGAAGCTTTACATTCCACGTACCTTTCACCACATTTTTTAGCTTTTTTCTGAAATATTTTCAAAATTGTATATGTAATAGTTCATTTATAAATATTTGTGAAACCAATACAAACATCTTAAATTGCGTACTTTTTCTAAGTTGTGTTGATTAGCTTTGAAGCATTTTCAATAAATTGTTTGTTTTTATGTGAGATAATGTTAGAAAATGAAACTTACTGAATTTTCTAATACCTTTGTCATTGAAATATTCAGGAAAATGTAAATAGAGTCACTACATAAAATGAAAGATAAATTATAATTTTCCCTTTTATTTGTTTCAATTCTTCATTTGCATGTTTGTTTATAATAGTGCATTAAGTTAATACGACCTTATAAATGATTAATTATTATTAAAGTAACTAATTTCGCACTTATTTCTTGCTAAATATAATTTTATAAAGAAATAACTTAAAGGGGTCAGAAATGACCCCGCGCCACCTCTAACGTAACTGCGGCAACCGCCATCTCTCCAGCGTTAACATATTGCAATACTTCATGTATGCAGTAGTTGTGAAGTTAACATAATGCTAGCTGAAGTACTTCATATTAGCCGAGTTTAATCGCCTAATAGACCAGAAAAGAAAAACTATATATTGTAATGTTACTAAGGCGCCGGGCAACTCTGTATTTGGAAGATACCTTCACTTATGATAATGGAATGGACGTGGCCAAGGCGCATTCTTGATAGAAAAGAAACAAGTCAGTACTATTAAAACACAAAATTTAATGTTTAATTTGGAGAAAAGAGGAAGATAATTTGTTAGTAAGTGAAGAATTACTTGAGCTCATTGAATAAAATTAAAAGAAAATTGTACATGAACTTAAAATCTAAGACAATAAATCTAAAAGCCAGAGCGCGGCTTTGCATTTAGCAGACTAAATTCCAAAAGTTATTTCTTATTTCATTAAAGATCTTTAAGAACCTGAATACGAGCGACAGCTCATTGTTGTACAAGCCACCTCGTTCTGCTCCCTTCTGTCTTGAACGCGTCTTCTTTCAAGGGCGGTGACCGGAGGGCGACATTCGCGTCCCCAGTGATCAGCTGTTCGCAGGTTGGCCGGGGCGGGGGTCAGGCTAGTCGTTCTCCAGACGAAGGGGCGGGTGCCCGGACGAGGGGGCGCGGGGCGATGACTCGGTTTCTGTCGCCAGTGGGGCGTGCGTTTGCGGAGCCCCAAACTCGTAACGTCAGATATTTTCGCACTTGTCAGTCTGTCGAGTGTGGCAGGTCGCGACAGCTCTCATTTTCAATAATAATTCCAATAATAATTACTCACAGCGGGCCCCAGCAAAATCACAAAGATTTCGAACTCATTCGGAAACGACTGCTACGTCCCGTGGACCGCATAAAATTATATTGTCCAATGTCCTGCAATGCAAAGCAATCGCGCTAAGACTTCGAACTCACGCGGAAGCGACTGCTGCGTCCCTCTCTCTCTTCTATGTATACTTCTATGTCTCTCCAGCCCGCATTCAAAAATCCCTTCTCCTTTGTTTTTCGAAACAAGCAATGTGATTGGCCGAAATAGAGTGCGTCTAATTTTAGTTTAGTCCAATAGCAGCCACGTATTCCGTGTGGAAATTCCCAGAATGATCCCACCCTCTCATAACGCACTTAACAGTTACTGCGCAATTGAAACAGCCGGAGTCCTGGAATGTTTGAGTTACACATATTAATTTAATGGCGTCGAAAAGGAGGCGGGATGTTTCAACAGCCAATCTTTGTATTCTAAAGTGGGTGAGGCGGGTGCGCGAGGTTTGGCCGCGTCGCGGGCGAGAAAGGGGGTCGTTAAAAAGGTTTGTTGACAACCCCGGCCCGCGCCTGGCTGTCTGGAGGTAGTCTAACATGCCTCGAAATATATAATCGCTTTCTTAACCTGGAGGTTAATTGAGGGGATGCGAGAGAGAAAAAGCACGGACAAGGGTCGTAATAGATTCCTTATCCTACTGGGCAGATGGAATTATGTAATACTATAATATTTTGCTCTGTTCTTCTTCGCCCGGCCCCGACTCTGGGTCGCTACCCTTCCATGATTGTTACGAAGCTGTAAGCAGATCCGGCAAAAATCCACCAACAGATTTGACTTGACTTCCAAATACTAAGAGCGTAATGGCGCTATGAGAGTTCAATCAAAAGTATTTATGAGGTAATTTTATAAGATTTAAGAAATGTTTAATGCATTTCGATGAGTTTCCTCACCCCTTTCAAAATATTTGTAAAAATGGAAATAGTGTAAGCACAGATTTTCCTATGAGGATTAGTGAAGAGAACACGAGTAATTTTTATGAAATACCGAGAAGGCAGTAACTTTTCTCTTGTTTTGAAGTCTTTTTGTAATAAAATTTAATTTCGAAGTGGAATAAAATTGTAGATTTGTGTAACACAAACATTATTCTTTGAATAACACTGAAAAAAGGAGGCCCTGGATCCCAAGAACTAACTATTGAACTAAATCTTGATGCACGAAATGGAAACATTTCTTCGTTAGCCCTACATCCAGTAATATGAATATGCAAGACTTGACATGCAAAATAAAAATCGCCTTTGTTGAACTTCTGCGTTCGTTATTCAATGCATAATTTTGCAGCGTACGTACAGGATACCTGTCTGCCTCCGCAGTGGCCCCCATGTTGCAATGGCGAAGGGGACTTGGCCAAGCAGCGGACCTGGCTGCGCTCTGCAGGTCCCCGGTTCGGGGTGGAGGGGGAGAGGGCGCACAAAGTCGCTGCGCGCGTGCCCGCCAGAGCCTAGCAACAGCCGATTGGTATAAATTGGACTCCGGAGTCTGAATTACATACAGTAATCCCTCAGCATTCGCGAGAGTTAGGTTCTAAAAATCATCACGAATGTCAAATCCGCGAATGTTGAGTCTATCTTTTAATGAAAAAAATGGGTTAGGTTTCCTGTATATCAAAAAACTCTTAAAAATGAAAGAAAAATAACAAACAATTGCAGTAGAACTCAGTACGCGCTGCTGCAAACAGAACTCACAATTATCATGCCAAATAAAAGAAGTAAAACAATATTTGAAACTTATTTCAAAGTGGAAAGGGATAGGATATAGGATTTAGTTATTGTGTTTTTGTCTCATCACCCTCCTCTATTTTCTAATTCTGTAGAATGGAAGAGTTTCTGCTTTTATTTCTCTCTTAAATTTCGAAGAAATTTCCATGTTCAGATTATATTCAAATGCCCAGAGCTTGTTGAAGTTTTAGAGCGCCATTAACAGTTTTGACGTTGAAATTGCTCCAGGACGCAGGTTCGCTTCCGTTAGTACATCATTAGATCGAGGAGGTTTTCCTCGCTGATTACGTCCCGAAGCTACTCTGCAGTGCAATCATTACAATGGGAGATGCCCAGATTCTGAATGGCTTTTCTGTTCGTATGGCCAGAACACTTACCTCCAATTTGACGCAACTGAATTGTATTATTTTACAATTTTGTTATTTTGTTAATGTGAATTGACATTCCGACTTTGACATTATTGCAGAACGTGGTACTTTGAGCTCCGGTGTTGACCGAGTTCGGTTCCCAGATGATGAAAAAGAAGATGAAATGTGCACACATTCAAAATAAATGTACAACCAAAAGACGCACTCGAATGTCGAAGTTGCTGATGTTAAAACCGCTAGCATTTCTCTAATCGCGAATGTTCGGAACCCGCGAATAGTGAATTCGCGGATGGCGAGGATTACTGTACTTCAAATTCATGTAAAACGTACATTGTAATGTCATTAATATTAAGTAATACATTCGAAACACTGCAATTCTGAAAGTAAATGTGCATTTTTTTACATGATTACTATAAAACACTAGTTTTATGAAATTATATCCGAAAATAAAAGAAATATTATTATGGTTGTATTGAAAATTAATCTGAAATATAGAAGAATAATAGATTGCAAAGATATATTTAAGAGTTAGAGCAATACTGTAACCGCTCGCCAAAGCGATAACATAGCATTATTGAAATTGGGAATTCGCGCTACTAGAGTAATCAAATAGACTTTTGCCTTGCAAAACTTGAGGTAGAAGATTTTGTTTTATTATTTTGTTTTTCGTTTAGTTAACTAATTATGCTCATTTATTGCATGAAAAATCGTTAATTATCTCCATGTTAATGGTACGCGTGGAATTAAAAGTCTACCGTGCAATTAAGATTCTACAACCACCAATCAGAACTCACAAAAAGATCAAAATCGTTTAATTATGATACTATAAACACACGTGGCCAAGCTATTTGTAGCCGGCCGTGAAATAAACAAAAATGTCAACAACCTATAGCGAATAATGAGCGAATAAAACAAAATTATAAAAAATTAATCCTTAGTCATATTGATATTTATGGTACAATTTGTTAAATTCTTAAAAATTACCCCACCCACATTTGGCACCGATGATCCTGATCCAGACAACGCTTCATAATTTTCTAGAAATATGTACTTCACCAACGTGACTTGTCCCAGGTAAAGCTGTGTGTGATGTTGAGGCAGTGGGCATCGTAGTTAATGACAAATCTGATCTTTCACTTATACGCTTTGCAATTTTTATTTTATTTTGTATGGAATCTTCAATGTAACTTTCTGCTACAGAAGAAGAACGCCATCCACCGTGTCGTTTCACTGTTAACTGTCAGCTCCACTATCAGCCAGAAAAGTAGCAGATGTTCTTCTAAAACAATGCCCAGTAAATAAATTTGCATCGGGAATGTTTTAGAATAAAGCTATCTCCTTTGGAATTCTTCCAAAAGTATTTATACCTACTGGTTCTAAATTTACAGGCAGTACACTTCCTTCTTCTTTAACGTCGTCCACACACAAGTTGTATAATTCATCACGTCTGCAGGCACCACAGACACCAAATATCGCAACAACCTAAATACATTAACAAAATTTTATTTTTAGTCTATTGTATGCTATTAGTAACATTTTAAAGACATTATACTTTCATTTACTACACTTGCCTTCATAAGAAGGTATTTCTTATCTGGTGCCTCCGTGAGAAATCTATTAATTTCGTCTTTACTGAATACATTTTATTTTTTCGGCACAATTCCTTTATTGGTTGAACCAGGGTTTAGGGTGGCACGGTTCATTTGGTTCCTTTTGTGAATCACTTACTCTCGTGAATCGCCCGCGACGGTTCACTTCAGAGGTGGCGATAAATAATAAGTTAATTATCTTCCCATTGATTAGCTTTGATGGGTCAAAGCATAAATATACAAGAAATGACCAATTTCATATTTTACGAAAAATTTCTTCTTCATCACGACACTTTTAAAACAACTTCACTTCACATTGAAAATTACACTTCACTACACTTTTTTTTTGTTGAATTAAACTTGTTTCTAGGCTGATTTCATTGCTGTTTGAACTCAAATATTAGTATAGAAATGTTTTTAGATTTTAAAAAGCCTTCTCGTAATGTCACTTTCAGTTGTTCCCATAACAACAAAATAATTTACTTCACTATTTAATGCGATTAACAAATCGTTCGTTCATGAAGTTATTTTGCTCGTGGAATTGTGTGTTTTATAGCATTTCAAGACCTCTTTGAATAGATTTTGTACGTCTACCGTGATGGAAGGAGTGAACGCAGGATTTTTTTATGAATTGCGCCGAGCGGGAAGTTTAAATGCTATTCAGTGGTGTCAGAAAGTGGGATTGCTTGCGTCTCGACGTGTGTGTCACGTATGTACAGGAGAAAAGTGGTATTTCGTGTTTTTTCGTATTTCAAGACATCTTTTAATAGATTTTGTGTGTCTACCGTGATGGAAGATGTAAATGCAGGAATTATTTATGATTAACATATTATGTAGTATTTGCTTTAAAAAGTAGACGAGTTTGTTTTTAGTATTAAAATGGAGGATTTGAGAGGTGATAGTCTCCCAATAAAAAAACGTGTAAGTAGTATGTGTTTGTGAAATAGAATTGATTTTAAATATTTGTATTTATTTTATTAGCTTAACAAGTTATTTGTTATTATTAATTTTTAAGCTTCAGTTCGTAAAAAGTAGGTATTTTTTTCCAGAAACAAGCTTGACGTTTTTTCGTGTCATGAGGGTGTAATTCGTGCCGAGACACTACACTAATTTTCAGTATTACTATGGTAGTGGTAATACTATTAAAATTGTATAATTTCAAGGACTGTGTGAGTGGATTTTTTCTTTTAAAATTCCGTTTTCTTTAACATATTAAGTAGAATTGGTTTAAAAAACAGACGAGTTGGTTTATTCGTATTAAAATAGGGGGTTTGGGGGGCGATAGCCCCCCAATAACAAAAATTTAAGTAGTATGAGTTTGTGAAATGAAATTTATTTTAAATGTGAATTTAATTTTACAGCAATTGTGATGTTAAAAAATCTATTTCAACGTTAATTTTTTTTGTTTAAATTTATGAGTTCCTGTTTATATTATTTTTTTTCATCGTTCAATTGCATTCAAAAGTGAGTTATTAGTATTTACTTCCTATTGGTTTTTATAAATTTTAGTTTGTATTCTTTTTAAAAGTATGTTTTTCTGTTATAGAAATTACGCTGTTTCAACAAATTTTTCTTCGCTTTTATTCAATTTCCTTCGTTATTTACCTTTCATTCTATTTAATAGTGAGTGATTAATATTATTTGATATTGGTTTTATTTTATATTGTATTATTTTAAAAAATACATTTTTTTGTTTCAGGTTCTTAAAATTCTACGTTTATATTATTATTATTATTATTATTATTATTGTTGTTGTTGTTTTTACTTTCCCGTATACGTACGTATACACGGAGTGATATACCTAGTATAAGGAAAGTTATGTAATGCTGCGCGAAAAAAATGGCCAATTTTCGGCGGAAAAAAATTAATTGCCGGGCCGTGAAAACGAATAAGTGGATAAAACCAGTTGCTAAATTAAGAAAAAAAATCCTCTATCTCGTGGTGTGGTCAAAATCCATGATTTGTTGCTTCTTTACACTTAAAAATCGATTGACGGCATTCCGTCCGTCTGTCCGTCTGTGGTCAACGCTAGCGCCTAAACCGTTCGGTCGATTTTCTTCAAAATTGATATTCCCCAGTCGATCAGATTCTAGTCAAAGCTTTGTGATTTTGAAAAAAATTCTTTAAAATTTGGGGGTACTTTACATGAAGCCCCCCGGGGATTTTCAACATTTTCTCGAAAACGGCTCCAAATTTTTTCTTTAAATTTCTTGTATGAATAGAGGAAAATACACTTTTTAACATGGCATAGATCCGATTTTCACGTACAGCACTGAATTTTCGAAAATTGTGAAAGTTTGGATTTTTTTTCGGCGTCTTTCTCCAACTACAAAATTGAAGATAGAGATTTTTTCTTCAAATAAAATTTGTTCTGCATATTGAGTCCTTTAATAAAGGTCATGTAAATGTTTTTCACAATTTTGGTAGTTTTCGTGCAATATTGCGTGCAATATGTGCAATTTTAAAAAATTACAAAAAACAAAATTTTCTCAAAAACGGCTCCAAATTTTTTCTTTAAACTTTTGGTAGGGATAGTGGTAAATGTACTCTATCAATGACATAAAAGCCATTTTGGTCTATCTGTTGGTTTTTTCAAAAATTACAAAAATTTAAATTTTTTTACTTGTCTCTCACGTCGTTAATATTTACATTATCGGCGATTTTCTTACATTATTATGTTTACGAGTATATATGCTTTAAATAATGTCAAGTAACGTTTCTCGAAAACACTACCGTTTTCTGTGAAAAGTAGCTCAAATTTCGGCATTTTCAGAAATGCTCAAACGTCATTTTCTCTTATATGGCTGCAATTTTTTTCTTGAAACTTTTGTAACGGATAGTGCTAATTACACTCATTAGTATAGCGTGAAGTTTATTTTGAGTTTTTTTTGGTTTTTTTCAAAAATTATAGAAATGTAAATTTTTTGAAAGATCTCTCACATCTTTAATATGCACATTATCCGCAATTTGTAAAGATGATTATATTTGTGAGTGTAAGTGCTTCAAATAACTTCAAATAAAGTATTTTGAAAACTCAAAAATTTTCTGTGTAAATGAGCTTCAAATTTCGCATTTTTAGTAGTGCTAAAACGCCATTTTCTCTTAAACGGCACATAATTTTTAAAAGAAAATTGCCATTTACGGCTAGGTATTTGTGTTCTTTAATATTCTAAAATTAATGTTTCTGTTCTACCAATAGGAAACCGAAAAATTAAGAAAATGACAAAAAAAATGTACTTTTGGCGATGATAGATGGTAGCTGGCAAGAAAGAGTATGTGGCAATTCCGAATAGCTAGCGAAGACCCAGGAAAGTAGAAAACTAATACGGGAAAGTCTGTGCCATTCTGTAGCACCACTAGTTATATTTTCGTTTCATAACTTAAAATCAATGTATAAAATTCCAACAAATACGTGAGTTATACTTTTCCCATTTATATTCTGTGGCTTATAGAGCAATGTAATAAGTAGCATTTGCGTAACTAAATAGACGAGTGGCATAAGTAACACAAAGTGAGTGGTTTAAGTAGTAAAGAATGTTCAAGTAGCACGCGCTTCTTAAATGGAATGTGTTTTCAAAGACATTTATTACGTTACCATGTTCAACGCGAATAGTAAACAAGGATTCGGTTCACTGAGTCGATTCCTCCCTAGTGAATCGGATCAGTGAACGAAAGGAACCGTGCCACCCTAAACCCTGGTTCAACCCCTTTATTTTTTGATTTTACAAAATCAATTAAATGTTTGTAATTCGAAATGACTATGTTTTCTTTGACACGCAACATCTTCAACATTGATAACTATGGCGATAAGCAGGAGGGTTTGACGCTAGCTGACTATTGTATCATAAAATATTTGACTTTAAGTAAATTAAATGTATTTCATGACAAAAAATTATCTTAGCATATTACAAATAAAAAACATAAACGTCAATTGTATTTACCCGTTCTAAAAAATAAGCCATCAACACTTTTTCCGAGTCGGAAGTGACTTATTTTTCTGCTTTCCACAACTTGTATAAGTTGTATTCCCTTTCATATACTTCCTTACTTTTATTCGGAAGTAAATTATTCATCGCTTCGTCCGCTTCTTGCAATATCTCTTCAGGAATACTTTCAATGTCTCCCATTTTTAATATAAGTCACTATACTGATCGTACGTAAACAAAGCATGGCCCACTAGAATTGGCATTGTTTAGAAGCAATACGTCATCAAACGTATTCATCGATGTATGTGTATGAAGTGTCATACACATGCACGTAACGTATGTATTTGAATCTTGAATGGAAACGAAAAAACGTTGAACGTAACACGTGCATAAAGGGGGATAATTGCACTCGTGGTATATAAGAAAACTCGCTCCTAACGTCGCTCATCCTAACGTCGCTCGTTTTCTTCAACATACCACTCATGCAATTATCCCCCTCTTTATACACTCCTTTCGTTAATTACTATTATATTGTTATTAGAAAAAGAAAACCCTATGTTTTGAACCTGGAAATACTTTGGGACACGTTTTGGTAGACAAAAAAACGGGAATTTTTGATTTCTGCGTAATAACTTTTTACTTTCCCGTATACGTACGTATACACGGAGTGATATACATAGTATAGGGAAAGTTATGTAATGCTGCGCGAAAAAATGGCCAATTTTCGGCGGAAAAAAATTAATTGTCGGGCCGTGAAAACGAAGAAGTGGATAAAACCAAATGCTAAATTAAGAAAAATTAGTGGTGCTTCCAACGCATAAACTTTCTCGCTCTGCTTCTATACGGTCCTTATTGCTATTCCACTACTTCTTAAACCAGCAAAAGTGTATTATACCAGCAAACGTTTTCCGTACCGAGACCCGACATCCGAAACTCAAAGTCAACGAACCGTCACTTATACCACTGCGCAACACCAACACCGCTTGTGTCGAACAGAGCCATGAAAGAATAGAACCGACCTATAAAATGGTAAATGCATAATTAAGAAACAATTGATACGATCGTACATACGCTTTACAAATAAAAAAAGTAAAAAAATTGTTAAAAGTTAAAAATTTGAACAAATATATACAGACATTTCCAGTATATTTATCGCAATTATATTTTAGTCAAAACATAATTGTATCGATTTTATCATTAGAAGCCGGTAATTTTCAACATGCGAAAAACATGTCTTTCAAACAAAACCAAGAAAGGCAGCAGTGAACCGCTTTACGAAGTATTCGTAAGGCGAGAAAGTAATAACAATTTTTGGAACCGTTAGGAATATATAAGTTCATCGCATGCCTTCTGGTTATATTGTATTACAATTTAACGTTAAAATGCTCATAATTTTACTTAAATTGGTTCATACAGATATATACTAGACAACGGTTGATTTGACATGTCATACGCTTCAGAAATCGAATAACAGAGTTGAAAAATTGTTTAAAAAAACGCAGTTAGGGAAAACACAGAGAAGTCCTATCTATTTATCTGCATTGATTCTATTCGTGAGTAGAAGTACTTCAAATGATTTTCAATAAAGTATCTACACACGTCAATGTTGTTTCCTGCAAGATCACATTCATCAAATTAAAATCTCCCTCGGGGGATCGAACTCCGCACCTTCCTTATTGAAGATCTCAACCCGAAGGTAAGTTAACCAACCGCACGGCGGGACCCACATGCGGACCATCTGCTTAAATTTAAGTCAAAACGTAATTGTATCAGTTCTATCATTAGGAAGCCGGTAATTGTCAACATGCGAAAAACATGTCTGTCAATAAACATGACCAAGAAAGGCAGCGGTGAACGGCTTACTCCACATAATTTATCCGATGATCGGTATTTGAAAAATAACTTCTGCGAGAAAGTATGTGCTATTCTATAGCACCACTAATTTATTTACCCATTTGAATCCCTTATTACACACGTGCAGAAAATTTAAAGAAAAAATTTGGAGCGGTTTTTGAGAAAATTTTCTTTTCTAAATTTGAATCGCAATTTACGCAAAACTACTCGTTTTTCCAAAAAATGGTACATGACCTTATTTGAAGTGCTAATTTTGTACAACCGACTTTGTCTGAGGCGAAAATCTCTATCTTCAATTTTGCCGTTTTTAAACAGTTTTTTGCAATTTTCGAAAAATTGGGCCTATCAACGAAAATGATACCCTTCAAAATGAGTCATTCCCTTCAACGTCCTTCGTACTATTCAACAACAAAATATAATCAAAAAATTTGGAGCCATTTTCTTTTAACTTAGAAAATCTCAAAATGGGCTTCATGTAAAGTACCCTCAAATACTAAAATATCGGTTTCAAATTCAAGAGACCTTGAGACGAGTAAAAACGATCGGGAAATATCAATTTTGAAGAAAATCGGCCGAACGGTTTAGGCGCTAGCGTTGACCACAGACGGACAGACGGACGTTTTGCCGTCAATCGACTTTGCAGTATGAGGAAGCAACAAATCATGGATTTTGACTACACCACGAGATAGAGGATTTTTTTCTAAATTTAGCAACAGGTTTTATCCACTTTTTTGTCACCAGACCCCTGCTATAAGAGTTTTTCTGGCGAAAATTCCCCGTTTTCCGGCGCACGATTAGATAACTTTCTCTTCTTACGAAGTATTCGTAAGGCGAGAAAGGTAAAATCCCCTAACACGTGGTGTAGCCAAAAAACCTGTTTTCTAGGTCCTTGATACCGAAAAACCAATTCAAAGGAAAACGTCCGTCTGTCTGTCCGTCTGTCCGTCCGTCTGTGCGTCTGTCCGTCTGTGAACACTGCTAGCGCCTAAACCATACGTACGATTTCTTCCAAAATGGATATTCCCCGGTCAATCTAATTCTAGTCGAAGATTAGAGATTTTGAAAAAGATTCTTCAAAATTTGGAGGTACTTTATATGAACTCCCCCCCGGGGATTTTCAAAATTTTCTCAAAAACCGCTCCAATTTTTTTCTTTAAATTTCTTGTATGAATAGAGTAAAATAGGTTCCATTTTCACGAATAACTCTGAATTTTCGAATATTGTGAAACTCTGAATTTTTTTGGCGTCTTTCTCCAACTACAGAATTGATGATAAAGATTTTTTTCAACTAAAATTTGTTCTGTATATTGAGTTCTTTCATAAAGGTCACGTAAATGTTTTTCAAAATGTTAGTAGTTTTCGTGCAATATTGCGTGCAATATGTGCAGTTTTAAAAAATTACAAAAACCAGATTTTCTCAAAATCGGCTCCAAATTTTTTCTTTAAACTTTTGTTAGGGATAGTAGTAAATGTACTCTATCAGATGAGATAAAAGCCATATTGCTCTATGGGCTGATTTTTTTCAAAAATTACAGAAATGTAAATTTTTTCACATGTTTCTTACGTCCATAATATTTACATTAGCGGCGATTTTTTTTCACATTATTATATTTACGAGTACATGTGCTTTAAATAATGTGAAGTAAAGTCTCTAGAAAACACAACCGTTTTCTGTGAAAACTAGCTCAAAATTTCGCATTTTCAGAAATACTCATGTATCATTTCAGACATTTTCATTGCAGCCATTTTCTCATATATGGCTGCAAGTTTTTTCTTGAAACTTTTGTAACGGATAGTGCGAATTACACTCTGTAGTACAGCGTAAAGTTTATTTTGAGTTGTTTTTTTTTTCCAAAAATTACATAATTGTAATTTTGTTTAAAGATCTCTCACATCTTTAATACGCACATTACCAAAAATTTGTAAACATGATTATATTTGTGAGTGTAAGTGCTGCAAATAACTTCAAATAAAGTATTTTGAAAACTCAACATTTTCTGTGAAAATGAGCTTCAAATTTCCCATTTTTATTAGTGCTAAAACGCCATTTTCTCTTGAGCGGCACATAATTTTTTAAAAGAAAATTGCCATTTACGGATAGGTTTTTGTTCTTTAATATTCTAAAATTAACATTTTCGTTCTACTAATAGGAAATCGAAAAATTAAGAAAATGACAAAAAATGTACTTTTGGCGGTGATAGATGGTAGCTGGCAAGAAAGAGTATGTGACAATTCCGAATAGCTAGCGAAGACCCAAGAAAATAGAAAACTAATACGGGAAAGTCTGTGCCATTCTGTAGCACCACTAGTTTTGTACTTCTTTCGATATACTTATCTTAGTCTTAAATACGGTATACTTATACTTATCGATATACTTATCGATATCTTAAATACGGTAGCAGAATTGAGGTGCTCCTTGACAAATGAATCTAATTTTGATGTAAAATTAATCCTCTGAATTCGACTCAGATGTTTCATCATGACCACATAATGCAAGTTCGAACTCGCCACAGAACTTTATGCAGTCAATGACTTTTGAAAGTATGTAGCGATTTTTTCCAACGTTATCATTGTGTTTCTCAATGTTTTGTCTGGAGGCATTGCTGAGTTGCTGTCTGATGTCCGTCCTCCCTAGTACAGAAAAATCTAAGCAAGAATTTTTATGAGCAGCAGATTATTCTTGCTTCGTGATTATTTGCGACAAATGATTCAAATCATCTACTCCAATTTTTGACCACAGCCACATCCTTATTTACAGCAAAAATCAAGCATGGGAAACAATATAGTTTATTTGTAACTTCACAACTGCATAACCAGCTGTTCCTCCTATAAATATCCCGCATAAAGTGTTCTGCAAAAGTTCTTACCTCGACTAGTTTGTTTTTGTTCTAACTTTAGTTCAGGCAATGGTCTACTTTTGTCTTCTGAACTAAGATTCGCAAAATTAATATTTAAAAGGGACTAGACACTATTCATCTTCAATCACAATTCATTCCACACGAGTGCATTTTCACATGTGTATTCAATCACACGACGTGGTAAGATTCTAATTTTATATTAAAAATGGAGCTCTGTTATCGTTCTTGATAACTCGATTGGAATACGAAAGTATACACACTCGTGCACATTCGCTTTACCGCAACAACGTTCATTACTCACAGCCCGGTATAGTAGGAATTCACTTCGTTCAGTCTGTCAGACCAAGCCAGAACTGGCCCACAGTGCCTACCGATCAGCAGAAGAGATTTCTAAACATTTGTCACAGCTAACAGAATAGCAAACCTTTGAATATAACTATGAAGTAAAGAATTAGAAAGTCTAAAAGATAAAGCAGATATTTGTTCAATACATTAAACTCATATGTCTTGAATTATTTAAATCTACGAAGCACGATGCGGCGTTAAAGCGGCGCATCAAACCTTCGCACTCTCAACTGAATATTTGATAGAAATCTTAGCTGAAGAGCCCCACCAAAGACAATAAAATACATTTATTAACTCTTCATTCGGCTGAAATAAAAAATTCTGATTTCATGGAATTTTATGGGGGTTCACTGAACCCCCTGCACGGGCCGACAGTGTTGCAATGATATTCTATCATGTAATGGCGGTACGTGGCGACAGGTAAAAAGAGGATACATAAGGATAAAAGTTCACACGCTTTACAAACCTTTCAGCTTTTTGTGAATACCGACCCTGTGACTGTGGAGTGGAATTCTGGGAGACGTGACCGTGGGCGAAGGTCAAAGCAAGCCGAGACGGAGCAGTGCGAGGTACAACATGGAGAGGACACCTCCGGCTGAACACAAGGTCACGTTGCTCGAGAAAACATACAAGCGTTTGTTTTTGCATACAAGCGTTGTTTCGCAATCTACTCAATCTAATCAAATCGCTACAAATTTGTATTCTGAGGAAATCTGAAGACATTCTATTACAGAGTGTTCATAACAATTTTGTAGTGTGTGTATGTGTGTGTATATATATATATATATATAATATATATATATATATATATAGTATATACTTTGAGAACTTTAGAATGATAGTGAAAAAAAATATACTTCCATTTAAAAAATCGAAGTTGTGTCGATATCTCCAAAATTACAAAAGACACAAACAAGAAAATTGAATATGTTATTTCACCCATTACTTGCAACAACTTGGCGTAAACCTCATCCCAATACCTCAAACCGTTTCAAAGATACTTGCTGTGGGCATCTCAGGCGCCTCACCATGTATATACAAAATTGTTATGAACACTCTGTAATAGAATGTCTTTAGATTTCCACAGAATACAAATATATAGCACAGCACTCATAATATATATATATATATATATATATATATATTACATAGATATATTTACATATATATAAGTGTTGTATATCATTTCTTTGAGAGATTATAGTGATAGGTTACCATACATTTATTGTGTTTTTCTGTAGATCATAAATCCACTATTAGCCCCGTTCCCACCAGCAGTAAATTTTCTTGAAACCCTGAGTAACCAGGGATCCTTTTCTCCCAGAATAGAAAGTTATTGATCCTGTTATAGGTTTTAGTACCGAGAACTCTAACCCAACATATCGAACATAAGGAGCTCTGCTAGTCAATATGAAGAGGATTTTTCATGCTCGTCTCCAGTCAGCACGCACTTAGACAATTCCATCCATTCCCGTTGCTGCTGTGCTGCTGACAAATTGAAAATGAAAAGCATGAAATAATGAGTTAAATGAAATGAATGTGAATAAAAGAATGAAAAATAATGTAAAATAATGGGTTTTGACGCCACGTCGAACTGGCTGATTGGTAAACTTTGTAGAACATGCCTGGACCCAGACATGCGAACAGAAAATACGCCACAGATAATCCCAGAGAAGTTATTTTGGTACGCAACGCTTTGTGAGACACAAAGTGGTTTGAACACGGACTCTGAGGTCACGATGTCACTCTCGGAAGAGAGTCGTACAGTTCTATTTAGAGTGTATCACTTGTAACACTCGGTTGGAGAACAGTGAGAACAATACACTTCAGCGATTACCTCACTATTACAGATGCACAGAAACATGACAAAAATTGCACACGCTTTACAAAAATTGCATAATGGTAGTAAATTTATATGTAGCACGCAGCACATCCGTGCACCACACAGGGCCGATGGACTCCAAACACCTTGCAGCTCCGCCGAATGTGAATAGGAAGCAACACTTCTGAAAAGTTCTGCAATTTCTACACTATTCCTAAAAGCGACAGTGTCATAAGCTCTGTTTATGCGTCCTCCATCTCCAACGTGGGCTCCGAGTGCGTGCTATCTGCTCCGCCGAGAGATTCCTAATGTTCTTCTCGTCTAGTCGTATCATGGATCATCCCCCGGCGGCCGCACACGCGCCACGCCGCGCTGCGCCCTGCACGCTCAAATCCGCTCGCTAAAAGGTTCAAGGAGGCGCTCGTTAAGCCGGGGGTCGTTACTGGAAGTTGCGCTTCGTTTAATTCACCTTGCCTGCGGCTGTGAGTAAACGCTTTTGAATTCTCATCAGAAGGGAAATTTTCTCTCGACTCGTTCAGCGGTGCTGTGCTGGAAGTTTAATCCGTTTAAATACGCGGTAGTTATTTTATGAAGCGATGAGGATCTTCTCTGAGTACTGGCTAGATGCTGTTCCTAAGTGTTTGTGGATGTGGGACACTCACAACATTGGTCTTTTTTAACTATCAATTTTATTGTAAATTATGAAATGTGTCAGCATTTCACGATGCGATTCAATGTTTTTTGTGGACACGCACATATTGTAGTATCGATGAAATCGACCAATTGAACGAATGCAGTTTCACGCAAGAAAAGTTGCTGCATCGGTACAGAAATTAAGTTATCCATAAATGCATGTTTTGGATGCAATGTACATAAAGATGCCGACACGTATTACATACGATTACCGACACGTATTACATATGAAACTTATAAAAATAGTCATAGTGATGATTTATTTCTTTTTTTTATTATACTGTATTGTGATACATCCATTGCCAGTGAAAGCGGGTGGAGTCCGCGCGTCTTCGTAAAAGTCGGGACAAAAGGAGGGGCGCTGGGATTTATGGCTCCAGAGCGACACGTGCAAAGAATTGACAGCTACCGCACTTAGGAGCCGCCCCTTTCCCAAAATTGGTCGATAACGACTATGAAAATGAGACAAGCGTTATACAAAGACGGCTACGCGGGGTAATCCGAGGACATCCGTGACGAGGCGAGCGCGCGCGCGGGTGTAGAAGCCTCGTAAATAAATCAGGAAAGAAAAGGAGACTGCGATTAGGTACGCGCATGTGTGCACGCGGGGCGACGCCAGGGCGAAGTGGGCAGTTAGCAGAGGAATTTCCTGCAACCCAATCAATGACACCGGTAGATGCAAAAAATGAAAACAGACCTACTATTGGAAAAATCAGAAAAAGGGTGGTACCAAATCGGGTCGAGTAGGAAGGGGAAGATAGCTGGAACGAGAGAAAGTTTTTGGAGGCGAGAGCAGAGAAAAAAAGTTTTTGGAGAAGAGAGCGGAGAAAGATTTTGAAGGCGAGAGAGCATAGACGAATTTCGAAAGTGATAGAGGAGAGACGAACTTTAACAGTGATAACAAATACACGTTTTTCTTTAAAAGTTGCAGCAAGGAGTAGGGTACTGAACGGACAGAACAGTGTCGCGAGTAGGTGCGAGAGGCCATTGCCCTTCACCGCAAGGGCGATCAAGACAAAGTACGGTAAAAATACCGCGAGAGATGTGCGGGTTCGCGAGGGCGACAACTTTGTCTTTGCGACGGGGTGAATAATGAAATTCGCCGGCCTTCAGCCTTTTGCACCGCGGAAAATATAAAAACCGTCACCGTAAGAATTATCAAATGCATCTGGAACGAGAGGCAACGGAGCTGATCCGGTAATCCCCTGAGCCAGCCAAATCAGAGGGAGCCGCGGGGACGTCGCGTGGGGGTCGCCGAAGAGGCGATTATCATCGCTACTGACCAGACCCGGCTGTGGAGATGGGTCACGGCTCCGAGTACCTGCTGCCAGGGTGAGACTGCACGCCTGAAAGGGTATGTGCCAAAAGACTTTAACTAATTCAATGTAAAATAGTAAGAAGAAAGAAGATAGAACGATAACTCTTGTAGTAGTTGGTAGTTAGTGTAGAAATTGTAGCAATAAGTGAAAATTTCGGCCAAAAGTAATGTATCCAAATTTCAATCCATTTAGTAAGTAAATCATGTTAAGTAGAAAAAGGTGTAATGAATATCATTTTCCCAGAAATGAATTTCCCATCCAAAAGCTTGGTAAATGAATTGAGTAAATGCTAATAAATGTGCATGTGAGTGTGCGCCAACGAGAGCGGCCGGGCAGCCCTCAAACTTGGCAAACGCCGAAAAAGGGTAAGAAAAGGAGGGAAATCGAACCACAACCGGAGGTAGGCCTAGGCAAGCGCAGGCGAATTGCGATCACCTCACCACAGTATACCATTTGCTTAACCCTTAACTGCCGACATGGGAATTCAGTCACACTGGTACTAACGTGGAGTACTGTGGACTCATAACACATTACTTCAAAGATTACAGTATTGACTTGTATTTCGAGTGAAGAACAATGAAACTTACGATAAATGATAACTAAAGAAAACATTAATCAGGATATATTTGGTAATACGTTTTCTAAAGAAAGAGAATATCATATTATTAGGAATGGTTGAATAAAGTTAGGCAGACTTTTAATTTAACGGATTTATCTTTATAATAAAAAGTTATTGAATATTAAAAAATGTATTAATGAAAACTACAATAACTTTACAACTGAAAATCAAGTAAAAAAATGTTACGACCTCAAACACTAAATTTTTAGACAAGTTTCTTTAGTCATCTTTTTCTGACCAACTCCTGCACATTTGTTTGTTCTTTCCGTAATAGGATTTTGCATTCTAAGTTATTTCTTATTTGGGTTCTTCGTTCTCAAAAAAATTCCTGTTCATTATCGTTTTTTTCCCAGATTCTAAACAAAATTGTCTGTATGATGAGTAATGGTCATTTTCAATTTGATGGTCTGAAGATACTCTCAAAACTACTGTACATTTGCTCCACCCATTGCGCAATATTTTCTTCCAAATCATGGTCACTAATATTTACACACGTACTTAACAGGTTAGACATGTTTTTCTGTACATTGCACTTTCTTCAGAGGCGCATTAGAACAAAATGTGCAACTGGCACATGCACTGGCACTGGCACAATGTACTGGCAAAGTGCAATTGGCACTCATTGAAAGTTACACTGCAACTGACTTGGAGTCTCTAGGGCTCCTGTGCGCCATCAAAGGCTGATAATTTTTTGAAAACCATTCCACAACAGTACGCTCGCAAACCATTACTTAAAACTAGAAGGAAAAGATACAAGAAGAATCAATGTTATAGAAAAATCGTATATGCACGTATTCGAAGTTTCCGCGAAGTCGGAGGAGTCCCAGGGACTCCAAGTCCGTAGCAGAGGGTTAATGTTAAGAACTGAACAGATTGTAAATTTGCAGAAGAGGAAATGATAAAAAATTAAAAGTAAACGTTTAGAGGTTTTCTCGAAGAGATGTCTTTCATCATTCCTATTCATTCTCTCAAAATACTGCAACCGATTTAGATATTTCAACGGAAATGCATTCTAGGGTCTTCTGAAACGATGAGTGTTTTTTTCGAAACATCGGTCCGCTTGTCTGTGTACACACTAGTGTCTTAATTATTCGTAGAATTTTCGCCAAACATTTCATTGCTGACCCGGTGGCTGAGATCGACAGTAGTGCCTTAGCGATCTCAGACCGAAGGATTGGCATTTGTGCGGTTGACGTTTTGGCACCGTGAAGCGTCAGATTAACGTAGTTCTATAGCTCGGTGACCCCTCTAATCTCTCAGGACGTGCATTAGATTGTCGAAAGTGGCAACCTGCAACTAGCGTTCCCCGGACCTGCCCTCAACGGAGAACACCAATAACACGCAATTAAAACCCTCAAAGAAATAAGCCATCAGAGTAGCAATTGCTCCTGACCAATAAACAACCTCCAAGGTAGCGCTTTCCAGAAAATGCGCACATAGCCACTAGTAAGACAATGACACTGCACGTGATCGGGCAATGACTCACCCGACGTACAACGGCGTGCAGCTTTACGCGGGAAAGTGGGTGTGACGGCTTCACCGACACCGCCACGAGGGAGGCACCTCGACGCAGGGACCGGCGCGAGCTGCTGACTGGCGCCAACACCTACTACAGACGCGAGGTCTCATCCCTTCTTGGCGGGGTTTCTTCCGTCATCAACGGGACACCGTCCAGAGTGTGTGCCGTCGAATGGTGTAACGGTTAGCGTATCGAACCGTTATAGCCAAGTTCGCGGGCTCTAACCCGATCGAAGCTGTAGATTTTCAGGGCGGAAAAATCCTTCGTATCGCTCCCTTCGGAGGGGAAGTAAAGCCGGCTGTCCCATGTTAGTAGATTTACTAAATGTAAAAGATCCTCAAGCCTAAATGAACCCCCTGAGCAAAATTTAAATCGCCTGTTTTGTCGCCCAAGAAATACATTCATTCTCCGTTAGTTGATAAAGGAGCGCAGCAAAATTTGCGTGGTCAGACGGAAGAGCAGGTCTCATGACCTGAGTCTCGCCGCGTAAAATAAGGCTTCAATTTAAATTAATATATTCAGTGTGAACAACCCGATGCATTTATGATCTAAAAATTCTGAAATATGCACTTTAATATCCAATTAAAATTAACAATATTTCATTTCCTCTATAAACCTTTCTTGATAAAAATCAGGAGAGGCATGTTTGGAACGAAAAGATATACAAATTTTGTGCAAACATAATATAATTTGGCGTTCTTCGCGAGAGAAATAATTGAAGTAAATTTTCACCTTAGTGAAACACAATATATGTCTTGTATTTCTTCAGACTTGTTTACAAAATAAGTTATCAAGAAATACCCTAAATTTGCACAAGTATTTTATCATCTTGATAAAAAAATCTCAAATTGTGACAAGGTCTTTCGAATCAATGAACCCTCATAAATAAATAGATTCTATGAAAAAAATGTAGGCAAGACTATTTTAACGAAATATGCAAACTATGCGACTTTAATAACAGGAGAATGTGCCAACAACAAAAGTCAGCCAAATATGCCCAAATATGCACTAACATATTAATCTATATAGCACCATATTCAATTCAAATGACAAGAAACTTCACTTGGCTATGCACTGAAGCAACGGATATGCAAAATCATAGAAATTCGCTCCCTGCTCAACGTGTAGTGCTCCCAAGGGTTCTTCAAATTTCGTGTGTGGAGTGATTTCGTTGACGTCGCAGGAGGCCTCTTAACACTCCCGCGGGCCCACTTTGTGAAACGAACCCTTACAGCACAAGCAAAATGTAAGAATTTTTGTAATACATTTCTACTTTTATTTCTTCAAATGTATTTTATATTTATTATTATCATTTTAATTTAGAAAGATTTTTTCTAAGAAATTGGCATTATATTGTTGCAAGTATTGTTGCAAATCTTTTACAAATTCCCAAAAGCCCTGGGAGGTTCAAACACTGCCAGGCGAGCAGAGTCGTTACAAAATATGTGGTTAAAACTTATGATTATCTCCACTCTACATTTTGAATATTTTTCATTTCAAATACAAGCGATCAGTTTTCTAATTCCTTTGGAATTCAAATATTTGACTTATTGGCGAAAGCGAATTTTGGCTACTTTATGCATAACTTTGACAAGACAAATGTAGAATGTTTTAATTTAGAAGATCTAGTGGCAATGTAGAATGAATAAAGATATTTACCTAGACTCGGAATCGAACCCGCCACTTTTCCAGTTTGGGAACGACACTTTGGCATTGAGCTGTCTTTTCGCTGCTCGATTGCCTTTCTTATAACAACACATTGTAAATTAACGCAACTTGAACGCAACATTACGTATACAAAAATTAATATCAATTTTGTTTCATGGGCAGGAATCACGGAAGTCTTTTACTTCTGTACTACTTTTTAGTTCTCAATGAACGTTAAAATATTTCATACGCTCCAATCAAAATAATTTCATCTTAAGAGTTCTGTCGACAGAACGCAGTTTTCAAATCCACCGTTAGATGTCGCTTTCGGCAGTAAGGGATGTCCATTGCCATTAAGCCCGCGACCCAAGCCATTTTCGACGCGAAATTTTATGTTTCCATCGGAGTACATAATATTTTGCTAATATGCTTGTGATTGATTAGTGATTCCGGACACGTCATTAGTCTCGTAAGTGCAGTGTATTTTTCACCGCGGGAGGTGGCGGTGATCTTCCTCCGCTGGATGGCGAGATTTGGCGCTGATTTACGTCGGCTTGTGCGGATTTTTCACAGCCTCCTACCAGCGTGGCAGCGGGTGAAGAGCGGGACAAGCTCTAAGCTTCCGATGGGTCTGCCGACAAGTGTGGTAGTGTAGTGCATGTGATGTGTAAGTGAGGGGTGAGGATAGGAGAAGAAAAAAGATGGCGAAATCGCGCGGAACCTGACTCGTTTCTTAAGATACTGCCTGGCATTCACCTCGTGTTTATCAGAGAAACCACGGAAAACTTTCAATCAGAGTAGTATCTTGCCTGCTGTCTAACTAGTGCCAATATGTTTATGGTATTCAAGAAAATCAAGCTATCCAGGTTTGGAACATTGCGAGATACAAGAATTTTAATAAAATATCTTGCCTCGCTTAAGACAGTCACAGGCAAAGTCTCCACTTATCATTGCTACTGGTGAGGGATATAATAAAGATAATTTTTAGTTTCTAGTTTATGTACTACAGTATTTACGGAATATTTTTTTATTTCTCTTTATTTTATATTAAAAACCTTGATTAAAGCAACTTATTATTATTTCCATTTCAATACTGTAACATGAGCTGCTACTTTTCACTGGTAAACCTTCAGGCATAATCAAGTGGTCGTCATTTCTGTGATAGGCCAAGGTCATCTGACTATTACAAAAAGGTTGTTATTTTCAAGTGGTCACTACTGAATCAAAATCGGGGTTTGGAAATGACTTCATAAAAATAGAAGAAATTTAAAATTGGCCATTTTCAGCAAGAGATCTACTGAGAAAGAAGTATTCTATTTGTATATTGAGTTTATAAAATATAACATAGCATAACTAATTTAGCAGTTAAGTCCAAGGATTTTAAGAATACGAACATTTCTTAAATATGGCCACAATTGGTGATTTAACATTGTATGTTGTCACACAAGGCATTCATTATCGTTATTGGTCTTAATTAGTTTTATATTATACTATATACTGTGAATGAGGGAATGGGGCTAATTGATATGTGTATTGATTTCTCTTTTATCACTTTTATTTTGCGAGATATTTGAGGTAACTTTGTTTTTTCAAATGGGACTATACATATTTTTTCAGTCTATCATAACAAGCGTAAAAAGACGAATCCAAAGATATCAATATTGTCATATGTTAGATAAGCATTTTTTTGAGTAATTGTGATTTTTTGCGACTAGTGTTTAACGGATATTTTCATTGTAACTGTCAGCCCCACAAGGTCACGCAGCGCTCCCCCAGCAAACGCGGGGTCGGGGAAGGGAAGGGATTTAAGTACTTGAGGATACGAAAAATATTCACAAAACTGTTGCACTTTTTCCTGAACTCTCCTTTTCATCTTAATCCATTTTCAGTAATTTGGGTTTCTTAGGGATTGAAAATACGGATTTGTCTTAAGTAGTATTTATTGAAATAAGATTATTTCTATCCCTAAGTTATTATTATATTCGTATTAACATTGAAATTGTTTGCTCAAAATATACAATATATTTTTGTACAGTTTTAATTATTTATTCTTATTGTGCTTTGTTTCAAGATCCCATTACTACGTATCTTATGAAATCCCATTAAATGGAGTTGAAGTTATAAACAATTTTATTACAATACAAACTTATGACAAATTCTTATTTTCCATCCTTTAATTCCTTCAATCAAAGAAAGACGAAAATGTGAAAATGCAGAAGGATGGAAAGCACAGTTCAGGAAAAAACTGCAATGGTTTTGTGAATACTTGGAATACTATTTTTCGTATTTTCAAATAAGATCCCTCCCCTTCCCTTCCCTTCGCCGGGCACACGTGTGCTGGTGGAGCGCTGCATGACCTTATGTGGTGGACTATTCAAAACGTCCGTTAAACCCCGGTCGCAAAAATCAAAATTAATCAAAAAAATCCTTATCTAACATAAGACAATATGTACATCACTGGATTTGTCTTTTTACGCTCGTCATGGTGGACTGAAAAAATATGTATAGTTCCATTTGAAAAAACAAAGTTACCTAAAAAATCTCGTAAAATACAAGTGATAAAATAGAAATTAATGCACGTATCAATTAGCCCCTTTCCCTCATGCACTTTCGTGAAAACTGCATTGCAATAACTTCAACCGTTCAAAAGTTACAGAAGGTGCTAAAGTTACGTGACTCACCCTGTATATATATATATATATATATATATATATATATATATATATATATATATATATATATATATATATTGTTTGTTCTTTGCAATTATTAACAAAATATTCTGACTTTGTAGAGTAGTTCACGTGTTCAGCACGTACTAGGGATTTTTACGAGTAGGGGTGTATTTTAATGAAATACATTTTTTCTTTTCAGTTTAGAACAATGCTGTATAGCAGGCTGTTCCAACTCAGCTGCCCGCGGGCGGGCACGCGGGCGCCCGTGAGCCATCGCGGGCACTGGCGAACACGGCGGGCACCGACTACTGCCGACCCTCGCTGCCGGCACGTGGCGAAATATAAGCCCTTGGGGCGTGAGTTGGCGTTGACCTTGGCCTTGGCGACAGTCGCTGCGACGCGTCGCGCCTACGTCGCTGATAGCCGAAGGAGGGAACGGTTGAATTGAGGTGTGGAGGCCGCACCAGGGTTCATACTCAGAAATAAACTTTAATGTTTAACAGAAAACCTACAATTTGATTCAATTCAAAAATATTTTATTAAGTTAATTTTTGACATCTCTTTTTCTTCACAAGTGAATCAATATCAGGTGTCAGCCCTTGGGCTGTGGCAATGCGCAGAACGCTCTTCAAAATATAGTCCTGAAGTTGGGTTCTTTCTTTGCTTTTTATTTTCTTCATTGCAGAGAAAATCTGCTCACAACAATATGTTGACCCGAACATAGATATAATTTTTGCTGCATTGCTATGAAGTTTGGGGAAGACTTCTATGTGCAAATTTTGATACCAACGCGACAAATTTAGGGTATTGAAATATCTGTCCTTTAAAAGTATTGAGTTTTGCAAATCTATTATTTCTAACTGCATTGCCGATGGCATGGTATCCGGTGAGACAGAAAAAGGGGTAGTAATAATTTGCAGTTCTTTTTTATTTTCACTAAGATCACGAAATCTTGAAGAGAAAGTGTCGCAGAGTTTCACGAGCTTAGTTTCGAACATCTCTAAAGAAAAACTACAAGGCAGTTTTAGAGAAGCGAGGTGATCAAAAAATGTCAAATCTCCACTTCGAAGCTGCCTCGCAAACAAACGAAGTTTTTCCATAAAGGAATTATTCTTGTCGTGCATTCCAACAATCAGCTGGTCTTTTCCTTGAAGAGATGTATTTAATACATTCAAATGCCTCGTTATGTCAGCGAGAAATGCCAAGTCGGCCAACCATTGTGGATCTCTTAATGACTCCTGTACATCGCCCTTCATTTCTACAAAAATGGCTATTTCCTCACGAATGGCGAAGAAAACCTCAAGAACTTTTCCACGACTAAGCCATCGTACTGTACAATGATATGGAATGTCACCATACGCCGCTTCTAAATCTCTTAAAAATCCTGTAAAATGCCTATGATTAGCACCGTGGTGTCGCACAAAATTTACGAAATGTATACAACCTTCATGACATGTTCAAGTTCCACTGTTTTTGCACAAAGTGCCTCCTGGTGAATGAAACAGTGAATACTTGTTATGTCCTTTCCGTACTCACTTTTCATCTTTTGTTTTAACCGAAAAACAAAACCTTTTCTTTCCCAACCATTTGCGGAGCACCGTCAGTTGCTACAGAATGAAGCTTTTCCCAAGGTAAATTCATGTTTTCAACACTTTCACATACAGCTTCAAATATGTCACGACCTGTTGTAGTGTAATTTAAAGTTATCATATCTAACAGCTCTTCTGTTACTTTCAGTTCTGAATCGACACCTTGCACATAGATTGCAATCTGTGCGTTGTCAGTCACATCTGTGCTTTCGTCGAGTGCTAGAGAAAATGCTACAAAAGCTTGTCCTTTTTGCTTTAGCTGATTTTGCACATCCACACTCAAGTCACGAATTCTACGTGAAATTGTTTGTTTCGACAGGCAAACTCCTTCAAATTTAGCCACTTCCGTTGGGGTTAAACATTCTACAGCGGCAATCATGTATGATTTAATTGTGGGACCCGTTGAGAAAGGCAGGCCACATGATGCTATGATGTGCTCAATTTCATAGCTCGCACGAACCATTACCTCACTAGCATTTTCGTCACCGTCTGTCACCTGAAAAATATATGTATGCAAATTTAACAATAACACAATGCACAATACATCATCAACTCCAGTCCTACGCAGCCTCCTGCCAAAAATCCATCCCTTTCACCTTCCTTACGTTCTCCACCCCCCACCCTTATTCTGAACCCTCTTACCCCCTCCTGTGAACCTACTCCCGTTTCTTCCATTCCCACTACCAATGACGCCTCTATTTCCTCACAACCTATGACTGCTGGGACACATTACAACCTTCGACCACGCACTCGAGGTAAAAATGGAGTAAATATATAGCAACTACAGTCAGATGCAGCAGAAAAACATTCGTGAAGGTACTTGCAAAAAATAAAGATATTGCACCATAATGTTCAATCCCTTTCAAATAAAACTGAGTTTATCGAGGCAGCTCTACAGAGCGATTTAAATCAAATGGATGTTCTTTGCTTTACAGAACATTGGTTATCTCCTAATGAACTTGGCATTTTCCAAATTCCAAACTTTTACCTCGCAGGCTATTATTGTAGAAAAAGAGAATCTCATAAAAGTCCTGCATATGGAGGTTCTTGTATTTACGTTAAAAATAATATTGATTCTATCTCCTTGACGGAATTCAATGAGTATTCCGTTGGAAATGTTTTTGAAATTTCTGTTGTACATCTTCCTGTGCTAAAAATAATATTGCTTTGCATCTACAGGCCTCCAACAAAGAGAGCTGCAGATTACATTTTGTTCTTAGAAAAACTAGAGATAACACTAATCAAAGTCATCAATCGCTCTTTTGAATCCATTGTTGTATGCGGAGATTTTAACATTGATTTTCTGGTCGAATCTTGCGAGAAAGAGCAGTTTCTTAACTTAATTAATTCCTTCAATTTAGATATTACAATAAAAGTACCTACACGGATCACAGTAAATTCAAAGAAGGCAAACGATCAAATTATAATTAACAAAACCACTACTCGACATGAAATTGAAACAAAAGATTTAGGATACAGTGACCACGATGCACAAATTCTTACCATTATACGAAATGCGAACAATGACACAATAAATAATACACGTATGAGTAGAGTGTTTTCTAAAAGTAAAATAAAATTATTCATTGATTACTTGCTGCAGGAGTCATGGGACGCGGTTTATAATACTATTGATACAAACGATAAATATTATTCTTTTTTTAAAACGCTTTCATTTCATTTTAACACTTGCTTTCCTCTTCAGAAAAGAAAATTAAATATTTCACGCAAAAGCAATTCTTGGATAACACAAGGAATTAGAACATCATGTAAAAACAAACGAATTCTTTCTTTCATTTCTAAGCATCATAACGTATCTCAAGATTTCCTCCTGTACTTTAAAAAATACAAATCATTGTTAAGAAAAGTCATAAGGCAGGCTAAAATCATGAAACACGATCAGGATATTTTGAACTCAAATAACAAAACAAAATCAATGTGGGATATAGTAAAAAATGCGACCAAACCAACTAGAAACCTTGTAGAGAATGTTGTTTTAAAGGATAACGATAGAGATGTGAACGATCCGGCAACAGTGGCTAGTCTCTTTAACCAATACTTTTCGAGAATTGCTGTCGATCTCACTAAGGGTTTTCAGCCACAAAATTCAACATCTGACGTTTCCCTAAAAGTCTTAGACACTATGTTCGTTTCCGAAACCTCTTCCTATGAAATTCTCAAAATAATCGGTAAATTAAAAAATAAATATTCGGCCGGTTTAGATGAATTTCCGGATTGTTTGTTAAAGACGTGCGCGCCAGCCATTATACACTCGTTAACTCACATATTTAATGCATCCTTATGCACCGGAATTTTTCCAGATATTTTTAAAACAGCTAAGATTAAGCCACTCTTCAAAAAAGGCAACAAGAATGAAATTCAAAATTATCGACCAATTTCTCTTTTGTCAGTTTTTTCAAAAATATTAGAGAGACTTTTTTATGTGCGAATGGAAACCTTTCTCAATAAACACGACGCGTTTTCAAATTGCCAACATGGATTCCGGAAATCAAAATCTACGGAAACAGCCATTTTTTCTTTTCTTAAGGATGTTGCCTCATCATTGGATCAAAACGAAGCAACTATTGGAATATTTTTAGATCTTTCAAAAGCTTTTGACGTCATTGATCATAACATTTTACTTTCAAAATTACCTTCATATGGAATCCGTGGTATTGCTCTAGATTGGCTATGTTCGTACCTTAAATTACGATCTCAGAGAGTAGAAATACCTTACTGGAATAATGGAACTTTATGTACACGCCTTTCCGGTTCTTTGCCAATTGCATGTGGAGTCCCGCAAGGATCGATTTTAGGCCCTATTCTCTTCCTATTATACGTAAATGACATGCCCTTAGCGATTCAAAACGGAAGAACAGTTCTCTTTACGCATGATACAAATATTCTTTGCAACAAAGAAACCGTAAATAGTACAATATCAGATGTTTCAAATTGGTTACGTAATAACAAATTAATAGTAAATGAAAAGAAAACTGTTTCAATGCAGTTTTCCATATCAAATAAAAAATTCTGTACTCCATTGAAAATGAACGGTGTGCCATTGACTGACGTTAATGTAACCAAATTTTTAGGTCTATCAATTCAGTCAAACCTCAAATGGAATGCCCACTTAAATGAATTGAACACAAAATTAAGTTCATTATGCTACGCGTTCAGAATTCTTTCAAATTCCGTCAGCCTTCATACAGCTCGTTGTGTATATTTGGCCAATGTTCACTCCCGCCTGAGATATGGCATAATATTCTGGGGAAACACATCTTATAGCTCCCAGACTTTCAGATTACAAAAAAGAATTGTACGAATAATAAGCAAATCGAACCCACGTGATTCTTGTAAGTCTCTCTTTATTAATCTAGGAATTTTACCATTACCTTGTCTCCTGATTTACGAATCAGTCGTTTTTGTCAAAAATGACTTACTTAAGGGCGGGAATATATTTTCAGCAAACGCCGATGTCTATAAGTATAACACACGACGTAGTAATCATATTCACCAAGTGGCAGTATCAACAGCTCACTACAAAAAATTCACATACAATTCATGTACATTACTCTACAACACGTTGCCAGAAGACATTAAACGATTAAATTCGATAGAAAAGTTTAAGTCCCAAGTAAAATCTTTTCTGCTGCATAACTGTTTCTATACAATTCGAGACTATACCGAGCATCAAAAAGTAAAGTAGCATTAATTTTAACAATGATAGTTAATGTAATTATTATCATTTGGACTGTATAATTCTAAAGAACCTGTAACAAGTATTGTACCACAGTTTCTGGGTTGATGGCCCCCATCTCAATCAGGTTTTTCGTCCAGTTTCCCTGATCCTTGAGCAAATGCTGAGATGGTCCCTTGTTTTGCTTCTGGACATAAATATAACTTCACTATTTGTGCACGTCTTCTGAATTTCAGTGGGAAATATAGTTATTCAAATTATCGTTTTTCATATTACACAGGCCGACGTCAGTTTAGTTACAAAAAGGAAAACCACTAATTCCGATTAATTTTAGGATGCTGCATTCGAAATTGACAGCCGTTTTTCTAGATTAGTTCGTATTTTTGTGTAACGCGTAGTTGCCAGTTTTTGCCATTTTGGCTTCAGTTATCATCAAAGTAACCATTTCCACAATGTTCCTAGAGTGAGAAATAGTATTTCACTCAGAACGAGCCTTTTTCAGAATATTACAGAATGGAAGATTCCCTTTGCGTATGTACGAACATCAATGGCCTGATGAATGAGTTAGGAATCCAAAGTAATCCATCTGATTGGTGTCTTTTCATAGATTCATCTAAGTACAGTCTGAAAGCAGTTTTGCTTCATAATGGAATAAGCTGCCTGTGGCACATTCTGTTTCAATGAATGATACTTACGAGGATCTCGCACTCCTTTTAAATCGTATCAAATACAAAGATCATGGTTGGCAAATTTGTGGACATGTAAAAGTATTTGCAATATTATAATGTCCAATGTCTGGACCAGACCAATGTCTGGATGGTGGATTTACAAAGAACTTTTTTTTTGTGTCTTTGGGACTCAAGAGCTACAGGAAAAAATTCTCACAAAAAGAATGGCCCCCAGAGAGTCATTTAAGCCCGGTACCAACAATGTCAAGTATAAGCCTCTGATCGATCCAGGCAAGGTACTGCTTCCAACTCTGCACATTAAGTTGGACCTCATGAATTTCTTAAAGGAATAGACAAAGAAACTGAAGGATTTAAGTATCTTAAACAGTGTTTTACTAAGTGGTCTGTATACATCTGTGAACATTATAAACTTATAAACTATTCCGAGTATGTAAATGCTAAAGTATAGTGCTAGTAAACTAACTGATATATAGCGTTTTAATTGCTTAGATTTAATAAATTAATTTATAGAATTTTAAAAATAGATTGTCTTTGACACAAGTGCCAAAACGAAATTGATTCCCTTTTTGCAGTAAAAAAAACTCACTCTCCGGTACTTTCAAGATAGCTCATTATGCCTATTATGGTAAATTTGGCAACTACGCGTTACACAAAAATACGAGCTAATCCAGTAAAACGGCTATCATATTCGTATTCAGCGACCCAAAATTGGTCAGAATCAGTGAGTTTTGTTTCTGTAACTTTTCAAAAGTTTAAAAATGTCGGCCAGTGTTATCGCGGCAAAAAGTAATATTCTTTCATGAAGAACATGAGGGTTCAGGGCAGGAATTTATAGCTAATTTACCTTTGAAAATATATTTTATTATATAGGAGCGAATATTTTGTCAACAAAACTCGAAAAAAAATCTCTCTTTTCTGTATTCAAAATTCGACTAGAATATGGTTTAGGATGGAGACCACAGAATTATGAAAACGTGCACAAAATTCACTTCTCCCCATAGCTCGTCACACGCAGTTTTTAACTGTTTTTGACGTAAATAAATAAATAAACCTGGGGTGCACGTGTTAAAATAATTAAATAATGTATAGATTCGTAGGTAGATAAACTTCAAACCTACATCCTGCTGCATGACACTCTGCAGCCCATCAATAAGCGTGCAACCTTCCGTGCATCGCTGTCTAATTTATCATACTGTGCAGTATGAAGGGTGGTATAGTGTCGTTGCACATTATATTTTTTAGTTACATTTAGTTTCTTCTCGCATAAAAGACACTGAGCAAGTCCATCTTTTCCTACAAAGAAAAACTGCTCTTCCCAGCAAACTGGAACAGTTAACGGGCTTCCTCTGCCAGCCATCGCACTATTCGTATTGCTTCCACGAAAAGCAATGCGAAAATGTTGAGCGCGTTTCCCCCTCCCCAATCCCTGGGCTAGCCCTTCCACCTCGGCTGGTCTCCTCCTGCGACGTCCTTGGCTGGCCACGATTGCACGCGGGCTCGCCCGCGGGCGCCCGTGCCCGCGAGAGGCCAAGTTGGAACAGTCTGCTGTATAGTATAGAAATTCATTTTACGTTACAACAAAACCAAATGACCCATTTTTAAACGTCATCTTTTGCATTTTTGTCGATTTAGTCTTCTAAGTATTTTTTTACATTTTTATGTTATTTTTAATGAATTTTTCGCTCACTTCATTGATTTTAATATAATTTTAATGGTACTTGTTTCAAACAATATTTACGAGATGCAATAAATATTCACCACAGAATTCCTGACCAACCTTTTCGATTGCTTCCCTCAAATGTTGTAATGTCAGCCGTTGTGAGTACTATGCACCTAGGGTTCCAGTGACGCATATCGGCGCCATTGTCAGTTCGGCTGATTTCGTGGTTAATAAAGGCAGATACTTTCTTTTAAAGTCCAACAACAGTCCTAACCAAAAATTGCAAGTTGATGTCACTTGAACAAAAGGAAGAAGCCTTGATTACACCAGTAACATATCCAATAGTTTGAATTGTCCATCTGAAGTGGTTTTGATGAATTTTTTAACGTAATTTTTCATTAATTTAGGTAATTTTAAAAACATTTTAAGGGCATGTCCTTGATCATTTTTGCAATGTTTTAGGTCATTAAAATACGCCCTCTATTTATGAGCATTCACTCATAAATATGGAGTCTGAAAATCAATAACTTTTTTATTACTGATTGAATAAAATTATCTCATAGACTGGCCGCTAAAACTATTCTGATCATATAATAATTGTCTAACGGAAGTTTGGTTTCCAAAGACCGACTCCTAATAGGTGTGTCTTATTTTTAGTAGAACAATGTTTTTCTTTTCTGTCACAACATTAACGTTAACGTGACAGCAGACCCTCGCCGATAATCAAGAGCCAAAATCTTCAGTGAACCCACATCATATGTAAAACCGCACTTATTTCCGAATTTCCTTATGATTTCTTTAAGCGTAGAGTTAGCTTCCATCCCCCTACCAGTCACCGACTACAAACGCAGGAGTTTTAAGCGAATCCTCTGCCCTAGTCAACATCAAACTCGAAATCTTCGTGGAGCCGAGATCTCCAACGCAAGGAGTTTGTGCCGCCCTCCTCTGGGAGCGAACTAAGCCACTAAGTTGTAATTGTGAATTTATTATTAACAGCTGCCACGACAGAAATGAAATTGACTACGTAACTTTTCTCGCGACTCAATTTACGGCTTCTACATGGAATTAACATTACAGTACGTGATATGTTTTGGAAATAACATTAAATCTAAAATTAGTTTTCTTTCCGCTTTTACGCGAGAAGTATTTTTATTCTCATTGTGATAGAATGAATAGGTCGAAAAATGATTCAGTGTTGGTATCTTACAATCACAGTACTGGAATAAAGGGTTCAACTTATTTTACAATTAGCTGAAAGTGGCGTCGCCAACGTTAAACTGTTTAAAATGTTTTCAAAGGTTAAACATTTCTAAATAAAAATTTACCCGTTCTGTAAGCCAATAACTATTCCTCCCCTTCTCATTCATAACACTCCTATTCCTTGGCTTTCTTCCTCTTCGTCTATTAAATATTTAGGTCTCCATTTAGACACAAAACCGAATTGGAAAATTCATATTAAAAATGTTATACAAAAAACTAACATTAAATAACATAAACTTAATTCTCTTATAAATAATAACTTATTCCTCCGTGTTAAAACTGCTAAATTAATATACAGTTCAACTATTAGATTTACCTTAGAATATGCTTGTCCAAAATGGTCAAATGCAGCAAAATGAAATATACAAAAACTTCAAATTATTCAAAACAAATTCTTTAGAAAAATTGTACATGCACCTTGGTTTATTCCCAATATACAAATTTACAATGAGCTAAATCTCCCTACAATCTATGATTTGATTAAAAAGTATAGTCTCAAATGTTTTAATACTCTTCGTTCATTACATTCATGCACAATTTTTTAAACTTACTAAAACTTATACGTTTCCTCGTAGAATTAATTCCAAATTACATAAACATAAATTTCATCCTCCGTAATTTTCTTTCCTTTTTTTCTATGTTTCTTAGCTTTACATATTTGTCTAATTCTTAAAAATTTGCCTTCATAAATCCTCTTAAAGAGATAACTGTTAGTGCCTAAAACGAATGTCCACATTGTAAATTTCAATACCCTGAAAGACAAATTGCCGAACAGGAAGTAATAAATTTAAAAAAAATATTTCAACAGAAACACACAATTTGAGGTTCCCTGATACCAAAAAAGTGTTTTTGCTTTCCCGTATACATATGTATAAACGGAGTAATATACATAGTATAGGGAGTTATAGGGCAGATTTTCGACGAAAATAGGGCAGATTTTCGACAGAAAAACGTAATTGCCGAGCCTTGATAACGAACTAGCAGTGTTACAGAATGACACAGATTTTCCTGTATTAATTATCTATTTCCTTTGGTCTCGGCTAGCTATTCGGACTGACACATACTCTTGCCAGGTGCTATCTATCGCCGCCCAAAGTACATATTTTTGACATTTTCTTATTTTTTTCGGTTTCCTAATGGCAGAACGGAAATACTAACTTTAGAATATTAACGAACAGTAAAACCTTGACCTAAATGAAAATTTTCTTTTAAACATTTGGAACCGCTCATAAGAAAATGGCGTTTAAACCCTATTAAAAATCTGAAATTTGAAGCTCGTTTTCACAGAAAATTGTTGAGTTTTCAAAAAACTTCAATTAAAGTCATTTGAATCTCTTACACTCACAAATATAATAATGTTTACAAATTGCTGGTAATGTTCATATTAAAGATGTGAGAGATCTTTAAAAAAATTGCACTCGGGTAATTTTTGAAAAAACAGAAAACTAAAAAAATTTAAAAAACAAAAAAACTCAATTTGCGTAATATTGAAGAGGTCAGTTAGCACTTTCCGTTCGAAAAGTCTGAAGAAAAAATATGGAGCCATTTAGGAGAAAATGGCGTTTAAGTGTTTCTTTCTGAAAATGCAGAATTTTGAGCTAGCTTTCAGCAGAAAACGATTGAGCGTTCGAAAAATATTACTTGACATTATTTAAAACATCTTTAATACAATAATGTGAACAAATCGTCGATAATGTAAATATTAACGACGTTAGAAACAAGTAAAAATATTAAATATTTGCAATTTTCGAAAAAAACAAAGGAATAGAGCAATATGGCGTTGATGTCATCTCATAGAATATATTTAGCACTATCCCCACCAAAAGTTTAAAGAAAAAATTTTGAGCCTTTTTTTAAAAATCCTTGTTCTGATATCTTTTTAAAAATTGCACATATTACACGCAATATTGCGCGAAAACTATTAAAATTTTCAAAACATATGCATGACCTTAAAAAAAACTCACCACGAAGAAAAAAATGTTAATTGAAGAAAAAATCTCTGTCTGCAATTTTGTAGTTGAAGGAAGATGCCAATTAAAAATTCAAAATTTTGCAATTTTTTCAGAGTTTACCGTGAAAATTTGACGTATGTCATCTTAATAATATTCTATCCACTCTTTACTTTCCTGGAGTAATAAACTTAGTGTAGGGAAAGTTATGTAATGCTGCGCGCAAAAACGGCAAATTTTCGGTAGAAAAAAATTCATTGTCGGGCCCTGATAACGAAAAAGCGGATAAAACCAGTTGCTAAATTAGGAAAAAAATCCCCTAATACTTGGTGTAGCCTAAATCCTTGTTTTGTAAGTCGTTGATACTGAAAAACCAATTGTAAGGAAAACGTCCGTCCGTCCGTCTGTCCGTCCGTCCGTCTGTCCGTCCGTCCGTCTGTCCGTCCGTCCGTCTGTCCGTTCGTCCGTCTGTCCGTCCGGCTGTCCGTCCGTCAGTCCGTCTGTCCGTCCGTCTGTCCGTCCGTCTGTCCGTCCGTCTGTACATCCGTCTGTACATCCGTCTGTACATCCGTCTGTCCGTCCGTCTGTCCGCCTGTGAACACCACTAGCGCCTAAACCACTCCTAGGATTTTTTCCAAATTGAAGAAACCCCCGTCTATCTGGCTCTAGTCGAAGCTTTGAGATTTTGAATAACTTTCTTCAATATTTGGGGGTACTTGACATGAAGCCCCCCGGACATTTTCAAAGTTTTTGCAAAAACGACTACAAAGCTTTGAGATTTTGAAAAACTTTCTTCAAAATTTGGGGGTACTTGACATGAAGCCTAACGGACATTTTCAAAATTTTTGCAAAAACGGCTACAAATTACCTTAAACCATTTCGAATATAGTATCTGCTGTGGCCATGTTAGGTGGCCCAACTTGCACAGAACAAAACCGAGTACTCATACAATTTGCACAGTCGTAAACGAAATTGCAAATACATCTGCATCTAAGGTCCTCATTTTTCCGAGTTTTACTTGGAGAACTTACCTGTTTATAGAGTCATTTATGGAAAATGGGATTTCCGTGTCCATATTTGTATCTTTGTCTGCAAAACTGTGCTTGCTCCGAAGATGTTTACCCAGGGCATAAGGTGAACCATCATAACTAAATTCATTGCCACGTATGTCCCATGTAGCATATAATTTGTCCTCTGAGACTTTGGCGTAGTTCCATACCCAATTCGACTTTCGCGGCATCGTTCCTTCTGCTAGTCATCTCAGGACTGAAAGTATTAATTATTATTCCCAACAGCTTCTGACGGGCGAGAGCCAGTCAGAGGCGGACCCCTCGCCCAGAGTGAGGATCTTTCCCCAAATGAAATACGATGCAAGGCATGGGAAATAAACGATCATCGGGGTCATTTCTACTGCGAGTGATGTCAGCTTGATTAAGGGAATACCAACAGGTTTTCTTTCTTTCGACAATTGTAATTATTATTTCATATTTCATCGTACATACAATTGTGATTGTAGGACTTTTTCATTCACAAACAAAACACCAAGCACAAAACATCGGCTTTAATAAATTGATGTTTAAAACATCGACCTGTTTAATATGAGCGACCCGTGCGATACGGGTACCCGCATAATGCGGGTGGGTTTGTCCCGTTAGAATACCCGCAAATACGGATCCTGGGTACCCGCATGACGAAAGACCCGTATAACTTCAAGAGCTCTACTATTCAGCCCTTCTTGATTTGGAGGAGAAATGAGAGCAGAATCACGAGAAATATCCCATGCTCGCAGGGGGGCAATGGCTTCCTAGGCGGGCAAGTAGTTCGTGCGAACGCGTTTTGACAATCATGTAATAGAAAAACGGTGTGTCGGTGTGAAATCGGTGCATCGCATAGGTCTACCAATGCCAAAAGATTATTGAATTTAATAAATGTTTCCATGCAGGATTGTTTTGTACGTGTTTTTTTTTTCACTTTACCTTAAGTTAATTGCGTCGACTTTATTTTAAGATACCCTCCGTAGTCCCATTTGAAAATGTAGCTTTGAACGTTAGTAATTCTGGATTTATTCCTTAAAAGCATTATATACTTTGATTTGCTAAAATCATATTGGATAGACCATTCTGAGAAATGTGTTGGAAGTTAAAAAGTTCGAAATTGGCAAAAGTATGGAGTTTCATTAATTTCCAAATTCATGGGATAAAAGTTACATGTGACTTAAGTCTTACTTAAACAAAATAATGCCTAAGAATTTTTAATGATGGTAGCACTCTATAGGACGTGCCTTCACCATCAAGCTTGTTAGATGTTTGGTAATCAAGGTCAGACCATTCGAGTGAAATAATTCCAAGATAAAATATTTCCATATCAAACAATATAACTAAAATACTAAGAACTTATATGCGATAACACGAAGTTAATGTTCCTTTGCCTCGAGGTATAATCTAAAAGACTACATATCTGTTTTAAGGTTTGGTAATGTTGTTTTTCAGTAACCGATAAAAATACAATTAATTTCACTGTGTAATACACATCTACTTTTTTCCACAATGAAGCAATTTAGAGTTGTATTGGGAATAGGATTAAAAATACTTTCAAAGGGAGAATACACATTTTTATCGGACCATTACATATTCAACTTCTGATTATTATTAAATGTTTTCATGTTTGTGAACGAAGGGGAGAGAAATGTTCACTCATCGGAGGCTGAAAGCGACGTCAACAGAGAACAAACAGGTGGAGGCAACGAACGAGACAGACCCCAAGGATACGGGGAGACGCCACCCGCAATCTTCACAATCATCTACTTCCGCGCCAACCCCAACATCCAAGAAGCAGCGAGATACTGACGCCCGCTATTTTGTCGGTGCTCCACTACCCATCGCAATCAAGTTTCGATTTCGGCCTCCGTACTCTCCTGCACTCTAGCGGCAAACTCGAGAACAAGAAGACGCTAACAACGCCTGTTGATCTCAAGTGGTCGAAATTGTACACACATTCACAAAACTCGAACGTGTGATATTAGAATGTGGGGTTTGTTTACGTTTACAATTTAACTCCACTACACTGAGTGCGAATTCACTCTTTCCGAAATGTGAATAACATACCTCCACCTTCGTAAATCGACTGATCGCGCACTCTTTGAGAAACTTCGCATACTAAGAGATTCAAGGATTGTTGTAGTGTTCGGAAATGCCGTACAGATAGCGCCACTCGCGATTTACAGCATTATAACCAGAGATGACCCTTCAGTAAAAGCTTTTTGCAAGCTCATATATAATAAGAAAAGGAAATTCGTTTTGGTTAATCTTCTAATGTAACATTATTGGTGAGCGGAGACGGATTGCAAAATTATTTGTTGGGTCGAATATTTCCAGAATTAAAAACCCTGTTTCCTAATATGGTAGTACAAGTGACATTCTGTGCACTTGCTTGCACATGGGGGAAGCAATTAGGAAGAAAATAAATTAATAGTTTGGAAATAATCTACGACTTTTTACTTTACAATGGGTAAACTCTTGGAAGGAACCTGCGTCCCTCTTCCAGATAATGAATTGAGCACAAGCGTGTCAAAATATAAGTTCCCACCCACAACATCATGTGATCTGGAAAGATCATTTTCTACGTACAAAATTATATTGTCTGATAGGAGACCCTCCCTAACAACAGATAACCTCAATAAAATTCTGGTGACTTTATGTGCTCTTAATAAAACTAGTGGTGCTACAACAGCACTTACTTTCCCGTATTAGAGGAAACAGTTAAGTAGTACTGTAATATTGCACATTATGCGCTACTAACATCTTCGCTTGGAACTCACTATTTCCATTGCAGTGTTGTCAGAACTATGTGAATTCTACAACTTCACAAAAATAGAATGCAAAAGTTTTGTAACCCTGTATTGGAAAAAGAAGCCTGATACCCTGGAAATATAGAAATGCCTTCCATTGGGTCATGATTAGAGAAGAGTATTTTAAAACCATGCAACAAATTCTCTACTCACTACAAATGGTACAGCATTTGGTGCAAAACTAAATATTTGCCTGCAAATATCAACATAAATTAGACAATTATAACTCCTTTTCATACGAGCTCCATTAGGTCACAACAATGACACTAATTCACAGATATTCGCGAGCGCAAAGTGAATTCCATTGTTGGTATCGAACAGCCTAGATCATGAATTCCATTGTTGCAGACCCTGCATTGTCGCTATTCTGAGAGCTATTAATTCTTTTTACTTATTTCAAATATTTCAAAATAAACAATTTCTAAAATATTAATGTGTAAGTCTATAACAACTTTCGAATGTAAGAAACGAAGAAAGAAATAATATACAAAATTGCACATTCTAATTTACGACGCATCCAGCTGTCCAAAGCGCAGTAAATCTACAGCGGCCTATTAAGTTTGTCACAAAATTAAAGTAAAACTACTCGTATTTTGAAAAAATTAAGCATGACCGTATTTATTTTATTTATTTATTTGTCAAAAAACAGAACAGAATGGCACAGACTTTCCCGTATTAGTTTTCTATTTTCCTGGGTCTTCGCTAGCTATTCGGATTGCCACATACTCTTTCTTGCCAGCTACCATCTATCATCGCCAAAAGTACATTTTTTATCATTTTCTTAATTTTTCGGTTTTCTATTGGTAGAACAGAAACATTAATTTTAGAATATTAAAGAACACAAAAACCTAGCCGTAAATGGCAATTTTCTTTTAAAAATTATGTGCCGTTTAAGAGAAAATGGCGTTTTAGCACTACTAAAAATGCGAAATTTGAAGCTCATTTTCACAGAAAATTTTTGAGTTTTCAAAATACTTTATTTGAAGTTATTTGAAGCACTTACACTCACAAATATAATCATCTTTACAAATTGCGGATAATGTGCATATTAAAGATGTGAGAGATCTTTCAAAAAATTTACATTTATATAATTTTTGAAAAAAACAAAAAAAACTCAAAATAAACTTCGCGCTATACTAATGAGTGTAATTAGCACTATCCGTTACAAAAGTTTCAAGAAAAAAATTGCAGCCATATACGAGAAAATGACGTTTGAGCATTTCTGAAAATGCCGAAATTTGAGCTACTTTTCACAGAAAACGGTAGTGTTTTCGAGAAACTTTACTTGACATTATTTAAAGCATATATACTCGGAAATATAATAATGTAAAAAAATCGCCGATAGTGTAAATATTAACGACGTGAGAGACAAGTAAAAAAATTTACATTTTTGTAATTTTTGAAAAAACCAACCGATAGACCAAAATGGCTTTTATGTCATTGATAGAGTACATTTACCACTATCCCTACCAAAAGTTTAAAGAAAAAGTTTGGAGCCGTTTTTGAGAAAATTTTGTTTTTGTAATTTTTTAAAATTGCACATATTGCACGCAATATTGCACGAAAACTACCAAAATTGTGAAAAACATTTACATGACCTTTATTAAAGAACTTAATATGCAGAACAAATTTTATTTGAAGAAAAAATCTCTATCTTCAATTTTGTAGTTGGAGAAAGACGCCGAAAAAAATTCAAACTTTCACAATTTTCGAAAATTCAGAGCTGTACGTGAAAATCGGACCTATGCCATGTTAAAAAGTGTATTTTCCTCTATTCATACAAGAAGTTTAAAGAAAAAATTTGGAGCCGTTTTTGAGAAAATGTTGAAAATCTCCGGGGGGCTTCATATAAAGTACCCCCAAATTTTAAAGAATCTTTTTCAAAATCACAAAGCTTCGACTAGAATCAGATCGACTGGGGAATATCAACTTTGAAGAAAATCGACCGAACGGTTTAGGCGCTAGCGTTGACCACAGACGGACGGAATGCCGTCAATCGATTTTTAAGTATAAAGAAGCAACAAATCATGGATTTTGACCACACCACGAGATAGAGGATTTTTTTTTCTTAATTTAGCAACTGGTTTTATCCACTTATTCGTTTTCACGGCCCGGCAATTAATTTTTTTCCGCCGAAAATTGGCCATTTTTTCGCGCAGCATTACATAACTTTCCCTATACTACGTATATCACTCCGTGTATACGTACGTATTCGGGAAAGTAAAATAAAATAAAGTAGTACTGAAGTAGTGTAACGTATCGGTAAACCTTTATACAATGAGGATAATCGTTATATTTATATTACGAGATCAAGATCAACAGAATAACTCTCTATTAATATTTAAATACTGTTTCCCATTTGGGCCAGCCATAGAAACTCACCTAATAATTATCAATAAATATTTACGAAATTGATTTGCCCTACTCTGCTCATAGATTTACTTAATGCTAAAATATTTATTAGGTTGATATTATTTCCATCTTGTGGGACGTACAGCATGCTAGATCTTAGCTTGTATGTGGACGTGCTGTCTGTATAAACCCGCGATTTCTGGAAGTTTTCTTATTTGTTTTTTTTCAATGATGGAAATTGACTACAAATTATCAGTCCTGTTCCAAGAAAATAAATCATTTATTTAACAATTTAACATTACAATACGAAATGATATCATTGATTATCCTTCCTTTGCAGATTAAATTAAAAGAGGCTTGTACAGTGACTTACTTATATCTTCGCGCGCATTGATGACTTCTCGGTTGAATCACAGTTGAAATGTACATCATGTCTTCTTTCGTGATGTCACCTCGTTGATATGAATTCTATTGCCTCGCTTAACGTAATATTCCCCAATGTCAAATTATAATAGAAAAGTCACCCCTGATCACAGCAGTTCCTTCCCATTCTCACCGAATAATTATTCTAATTTATTAAGCGTCCGCGAAACTTCCCTATGTTATACCACGTGTAAGTATCTACTCGCGACTTCCTAACGTTCAAAAAGAATTGTTCACTGAAACATCTTCGATTCTTCCCTATTCTAATTTCGTTTCCGGACTATAAATATATTCTAAATTCCAATTAATAGTTAAATGCTTTTAGCATTCTTTAAGTTCCCGCTATTAGGACTCTAACAAATATCAAACCCAATTCCGTGCTTACACACTTCCCTCCCACATCCGTCGCTACGTCTGAACTAATATTCTGTTTCAAAACCGCGCGTCCCTCCAATGGCGATCGCAACGTATCAACTGCTGATGAGTCTCGCTCGGCTGCTAGCGTCATAAGCGATTGAAATTGAATTTTTTTACATGGTTACACTTTCTTCCAGATTTTTTTTTTCATTCCACGGGGCTTTCCTTTTTCCCCTTTCGGCATGTCATCATATGTGTTCGTCCTCTAGGGGCTTGTTTATTTACTGGTCGCCCTGACATTCCTTGACCTTACCTGTATTCCTTGACGAATGACCTCACTCTGTATGCGTAAATTACACATATTGACATAATATTTATTGTGACATTCCAGTGCCGTTCATATTAATAAATGCGGGGGCTTTCTGGCTTATCACATTAGATACAATATTTACATTTGTAGATTGCATTACACTGTTGGCCTAATTTATTTATATAATATATATATTATATAATATATAATAATATAATATATATTATATATATACATATACACACACACACTAGGAAAACCCGACACCCGACGGACGTTGTTTTGCCCTTCATATCCCTCTTTCCCCTTTCTCACTGTTTCTCCCTCCCTCACCCTGTCCCTGTCAGTCTCTGCCGCTCTCTGTCCCTCTCATTCACATTTAATTACAGATTCTGCACATCTCTGAGCAGATGAGGGAATATTTGGAAGCGCCGGACCAGCAAGAATGTAATAGAATGTTCAAGATTTCATCCTGTAGATTATGGTGTGTTCATTCTGTAGATTACGGTGTGAGAAACGTTTACTTTGAGGCCTCACAATTTTTATTTTAACGCCTCAAAACGCATTGTTTAGGAGTAATTTAACGATATATATTCAAAATACTGCCGAATGTGTTGCGGGTCTGTTTTCAGTTTACATATTCCCTGTTACTTTAGGCGCCAAAAAGATGTAATATTGTAAAATAGGTTTTTATGACCACATGCTCCATATCTTAATTTTTATACATATTTCAACATTTGTATGGCATATTTGCGTGCAAATGTCTGGGCTAAACGATTGCATAAACTTCCCAGCTGTATTTTTAACATATTCCATTAAATACTTAATGGCATGTGTTACTATAGAAAAGTAGTTAAAATTGTATTTGTGAATGTTTCATAGCCTTCTGGGAGATGCTAGGGTGTGCTACTGACGTAGTCGCATTTTTTTAAATATTAGATGGACAAGCTTTGACACTTTCGAATCAAGGGCTTGGGTTACAACGTAAAAATAGTTTCACAATTTTCTTAGTTCCTATTCTGAAAATTATTTCTCTTTTACTTACACCTTGCGTCATGTATTGTACTGCAGTAACAAATGATTAAAATAGTAGTGTCCAGTACATAAGTTGTACAGACGTTACCTGGGGCGCCTTGTAGCAGTTTTAGCATGTGTACTCCACAATCAAAAATGTTTGGCAATTTCAATATTTTAACCACAATATGTCTACATTCTGTGTAATAGATACATTTCATTTGTGTAATGACCCTCGTGAATCATAATCGCCATTTTCCTCCAACGGTTGCAAGTCAGATACGAGAGAAAGACCTAAATACGTATCATAGATTACGTGCACTGCAGACTACTGCAATTCCAAGTAGGCGTCGATGGTGTAACGGTTATCGTATTGGACTGTTATACCCAAGTTGACGTGTTCAAACTCTAGGAGGTGGTGTTGAAACCATACGCCTTCCTTCGAAGGAGAAGTACAGCCGGCTGTCCCATGTTAGTAGATTTACTGCCTGTAAAAGATCCTCGAGCCTAAATGATCCCTCTGAGCTAAATTCAAAAAGCCTGTTTGGTCGCCAGTGATACCTTCTTTCTCCGCTAGTTGGTGACAGGAGAATAGCGAAATTTGCGTGGTCAGACGGAAGAGCAGAGCTCATGGCCTAAGTGTCGCCACGTAAAATAAGGCATTCATTCAATTCAATTCCAAGGTACTACCCAGGCGCCAAAAAGGTAAAAAGTCAGGCGATGACAAACCGTAGGTTCCGTACGTTGCCAGCGGAGGATGGGGAGCAGGGCATTGAGGGGCGTGTGCTGGCTCCAGGATATTAGTCAACCTTCTCAAAGACACCTGGGGAGGAGCACGCGAATTATCTTCAGAGCACAGATTGCATTCACGCTCTCGGCAAGTTCCGCGGGCCGGTAATAATAACCCAAAGAGAGAGAGAGAGAGAGAGAGAGAGAGAGAAAGACAAAGAAGGAGTGATGTAAGTTTAAAGGTAAGTTGCGAATTAGGCCCAGCAAATGTGTTGATATTAGAAAACGGGGTGCGATGGTATAACGGTCAGCGTATCGTTGTACCCAAGACTTGCGGGTTCAAACCTGATCGAAGCCGTGGATTTTTAAGGGCGAAAAAATCCTTCGTACGCCTTCCTTCGGAGGGGAAGTAAAGCCGGCTGTCCCAAGTTAGTAGATTTACTGCATGTAAAAGATCCTCAAGCCTAAATGATACCTCTGAGCTAAATTCAAAATCGCCTCTTCGTCGCCCGAGATACGTTCTTGCTCCGCTAGGTGAAAGGAGCGTAGCGAAATTTACGTGGTCAGACGGAAGAGCGGGCCTGATGGCCCGAGTCTCGCCACGTAAAATAAAGGCCCATTCACAATGCAGACATAAACATAAGCATAGCGTTAACATAAAAGTTAGGACAGCGTTTTTAAGCGGACTCATTCACAATGCATTCGCATAAGCATAACGCGTAAGACGTTAACTTAAAAGCTTCAAGCTTCTGTGCTTATGCTTATGTCACAAATAATAAATGAACCAATCACAGTACGTTTAACTCAAAATCGAGTATCGAAATAGGATCGAAATCGATAGATCGAACAAAAGACTTGTTTTCCAAATTGCTTGGTTGATTTTCGACGGTTTTCTGCATTGTTTTGTAGCGTACGATCTTTTTGTAGTTGAGTTTCGTTGTTATATTCATAGTAGTACCATTTAGTTTGAATTTTTATTAAAATTAAAATACCTAACCTAACCCAACTCATGGCCGCAAGGCCGAGACGCCGCTGGTAGGCCTTGGCTCGTAAAGAGCTGTTGTGCCACAGTACATACGTACATGTTTATATATGTTATGTATGTTTATATAAACATGCATATTTTAAACAAAATTTCAATATATATAAAATATAGATTCTCACATCCAACCAATAGTAACTAGAATGGCCCACAGAAAATAGAAAATCTTTGATTACGCTTATGTTGTACATTGTGAATGCTTCAGTCTATCACTTATATTTAAGTTTATGTCTGTGCGTTACGCTTATGTTTACGTCTGCATTGTGAATAGGCATTAACTAACTAACTAAAAGGGGCTTTTATTGACGTACGAGTATACAATTCAATTACGACCAAACAGGACCCGATTTACTCACAGTCAAAACAATCAGTTGATTCATAAGGTTCCCGCTGTTCCGAAAAGTATGCATATTACAGTTTGTAATAGAAAATGTATTTAATGTGATAAATTAATATATGAAAAAGTTTATATAAAAATTATTAGTTGTATTTGTACAGAACTTGCTTGTATCAAGATAAGTTTTTTATTTAATAAAGAAGGAACTTTTTTTTCGCGAGTGAGTCAACACAATTTTTGGTGCGATGGGTCCCGCAATGCTTAAATCTGGCCTAAACAAGATCTCGTCAATGATTAAGAAAAACTAATGGTTGATGCTCTCCGCGACGAGGTGAGCGCCATTGACCCGGGGAGTGAGTGAGTGAGTTCTTGATTGCATTCAAGTATAGAAATATTGCTAAGTGAACTGAGCTGAATGACGTGCCCTCAACGGGCGATAGTTTAAGTGTAAAATAGGTTAAACGGGAAATATTTTAATTAATGCAGTGCGAGCAAATGCAATTAATGTATCTACAATCGAATTTAAATAAAAGTTTAAACTTTAGTTGTGAAAAATTCATTTATTGTTTTTATTCACAAAAATTAGTCAATGATCAGCTCATCGAAAGCTCCTTCACCCTAAGCAATTCTCTATAGATGGAGCTGAAAGCGGTATGCAATATTTTTATACGTGGCGGAGAGTGTAGATTAGATTAGAGTAGATTTATTTAAACTGCAATTGGGTATAACCCGGTGGCAGCTAATTACAAAAACATAAAAATACACAGTCTCTCAGTAACATAGAACACTAATACCAATAATAATAATAATAATAATAATAATAATAATAATAATAATAATAATATATACAGATACACCGCTCCTCGCGGACGTCTAGATGACGGAGACAACTGTGCCAACCCCACACATTTTTTGTAAACCACTCCACCAAATGTTGTGAATCACCAACTTTCGAAGTCAGCAGCCTCCACTGGAGTTATGAGAAAGCCTGCTTTTGTTGTAGCATTACTAGTTCATTTCCTCCAACCGATTCAGCACTAATTTACTATTAAACGTACTTTGTATAATTGATTTTATGTTAAGGATTGTATTACATTATGATATTCGCAATATTTATTATTCATCAAATAAAAAAAGCATAAATACAATAGGGGCTTTGAACCTATAATATGATGAACAATGGGATGAGATACTGTAATATACAAAATATTACAGAACAAACGCCGCGCCTTAATCTGGACGGACGGAGCTGTAATATACAAAATATTACAAAACAAACGCCGCGCTTTAATCTGGACGGCTCGCGGTTACTAGGTAACGAAGGTTGTTGACGGGCAGAAGGGGGCATTGGACTGGAGAGTTGGTGGTTGACTGGCATCATGGTGGTAGCGGCGCGAATGTAATCTGAATTATTTGAGTAGGACTTCGACGTGAATAGGGAGGATAGATTGTGGAACAATAGTGCAAGAAGTGAGTCAGCAAGAAAGAAGCAGACGACTTCGGCGACGACCGGCGCGAAGAGGGATTTTCGGCGCGGAAGTCAAGGGGCTACGAACTGCGGGGTCATCGTTTCACAACGCCAGACAATTCGGTATCGTGAACCTGATGCATGCAATCAATCAAGAGAATTTTATATTGTTAAGCCCAAATTCAATTTTTAATAAATAAAAATTATTGTTTTGCCACGTTATATGTAATTCCTTCGGAATATAAATAATTTCAGACTTCCAGGCTTCTCTGTATAGAGAGCATGAGAACCAAAGAACTGAGCTAGCAAATTAAATTAGATAAAATAAATCATTCATTATTTTATCACAATACAATAGGATTGATGCATAATATGATTTGTATTTGATTCGTCCGCTATTTTTGATACCCAATACTAGAAACCTCGATAACATTGGGAGTAGTACAGATGTATACTACGCTGTACAATCTAAACATTTCTGTCTTCGACAAAACATATTTTGATTCTCATTCATTCTGACTTTCTCATTCTCATTCTGACTTTCTTTCAAATTTTCTTTCAATATATGTTCTTAGAGCTAGTAGATGTGAGCTTGTGTATTCTGTCATTCATCAAAACTTACAAAAATATCACATGAGGACCCATCGATAGATCTCGCAGGCAGAGATCACGGCTATCAGTTTATGAACAAACGTCACAGACCGGCCGGACTCTGTACTTCTTGCGTCCGTGAGTGCACATTGACGTACGACATGAACTCATTACGAGTACCTTCGGACACAAGCCGCCCGTCTATTCGTGGAAAAATGACATCACATTGCAGCTAAATCAGGAGCAGCAGCAGCAGCTATGGCAGCAGGTGGACACTGTGAGCCACGGATTACTGTAGCTCGACTTTCTTTCTTTCTTTTCCTCTACGCCTCTCCCTAGGAATGTTCTCTTTCCCTCCTCCACTCTTTTGTAATTTAAGAACTTGTATGAATAAATAGCTCTTAGAAGTTCTGGTATTTATCATTTCACTCGCCATTCCTAAACCCTACAAGGTAGATAGCAATCCTCCCAAGAGACGAACCTCCCTAGAAATTCAGTGGAAGTCATTCAGCTTCCGAAAGAATCCCAACCCCTGATAATAAAAGAAAAATGAGACTTTCAGCTACAAACGAAATGAGAACCCTCTCATGGAAACAACACGTGCGTCGTGTGAGGTACACGCGCGGGTGAGATTGGCGGCCTGATCGCCCAAGGGAGAACTGCCTGAGATCAGCACAGACGCTAAGTAGACGCATTCTTAAGAGTCAATTATTTTTCATGAGGGAAAATACACTATAATTTCCCGTATAATAACAGCAATAAATAATTCATTTATCGGTTTGGTTATCTCGTACAAAATGTTTTGTATATTTTTCGATTTTCTTCGCAGCCTTTGCAACTTTATTTGCATTTCCAAAACTCAAATCGTTGTAGACCCAAGGGTTGTTAGCGTCATTTGTGAACAGCGAGTGCACTGCAAGTCTGGCAGCCGGATGGCGGGCAAATATTTGGAAGGTTAAATAGCATACGTGGGGCTACAGAGTCTATAGACCGTGTTCAATATAGAGCTGCCGTAATTTCCATCCCTATTCCGACCATTCACAAAGAACCTGCACAAATCTTACGGAAATGAGGTTTCGATCAAATTGAAACATTGTTGTTGCTCCTTCGATCATACTGATCAAAAGTCATTATGGCCGTTAAGCAAAAACGTTATTCTGTTTTATCTAATGTACATTTTAAAATAGAGATCATGTGGACTTGTCAGATGATAGAAAGGCACACATGTACACTCAAAGCCTAATCAAATGAAACAATCTGACTTGTTTAGACTTATGAATTATGTTATTTCCTTTTTCGTGAGTCACTGTGCTTCATTACCATGAGACCCATCGCCTTCCACATTGAGGCAGGTCTCCTTGCCTTACATGGCAGGGTGAATCATTACCGTAAGTCCCCTCGCCACTCACTATCAGAGTGCTTGATTATTGTGAGTCCCTTTGCCTCTCACTGCCGGGGTGTATCAGTACCACTTTTATCTTAAATATTAACTTTCACAATGCAATAACAGAACATTCAAAGTTGGTTACTTCTCGGAAAATGAAATGTCATAATTCACAAGTCTAAACAAGTCAGGTTGTTTCATTTGAATACGCTTTGAGAGAACATACGGTGCCTGTCTACCATACGACAAATCGACATGATCTCCGTTTTCCAATCTACATTAGATCAAAAAGAATAACTTTTTTTGCCTAACCGCCATAACGACTTTTGATCAGTATGATCTAAGAAACAACATACTACATTTTCAGACAATTTGACCGAAACCTCATTTCCATAAGATTTGTGCGGGGTTGTTTATGCCTTTCATGGTTAGTATTTTTTTTAAAATTGGAATACTTACACTCAGAGTTTCAACTCACTGTAATTACATCCTTCAAGAAATTATGGAAGAATAAAAATTGTCAATAAACTGCTAATGATGCATTTCGCAGCAACATTTGTTCATCTAATTGAGAAGAACACTGGTCAAAGCTTTTCTAACTGAAACGACTCACTCTGTAAGGGACTGGATCAACTAAATTTGCCCTAGCTGTCAAGCTTGTGTCGAAAATCCTGCCACCGTCGGGACTCGAACCTGGGACTTCCCAGTCAGCGGCACTGCAGAGACATCTGTCGATGCCCTGAGCCACCTCGAGGGGTTGCGGTGCTCCTCCCTTGCTGAAACGTGATTGTCGGAGCCGATCTAGGCGTGGGCGTGCTTAGTTTCCCTCTCTAGGTACCTCCGTCACCGGGCACTGCCCCGTTCGCAACAAGCTGTAAGCTTCCAACATTTATGGTAGTGAGTGCATGTAGGGGGGTGAGGGGATTCAAACAGAAATATTCACGAAGGAAAGGTTATTTATTAAACGAAGAAACCACGAACAACTATCGATCAGAGTGCCCTCTCATTACAGTTTTCCTTAATATAGTGGCTGAGTTCGACCAACTATGTAGCTAGTGTAGAAAATTCGTCTTCATTGGGTCTCGAGAACTCAATATAACTTCATATAATTTAAAGTAACATTGTCCTCTTGTCAAGTCGTCAGTCTAATGATTATCTGCTTCTGCTAACGTGAATAAAATCCATACAATGTATTAGAACACCCTCTGGTCTAGTTTTATATTATCTCACACTTCAGGGGTAAGGAATTATCTCACTGAAATAACGCTACTGCTCGTTCTTCAACATTTAGTTTAATCTGTACCTTCTCCATAGCCCGCTAGTATACTCCGTATACTCATACCTAGTGTATTCCGTTTACTCGGGAACTAGGGTTTTACAAACCACATCCCACATTTCTTGCGCAAGAGATTAAAACAAATGCATTTCATCTTCGAGATTTTACCTTTTTATGAATTATACATTTATTTTGAAAATGAAAACATAAAATTCCAGGTTTTTTTTCAAATTAAAATTATTTATACAGTATACCAGTAAAATTATTTATACATTTTAACCTCTTAATCTAACACTCACATGCAATTTCACTTTCACATGTACTGTCAGTAATTTTTACATAAAAACCAAGGCAAGGGGTGAAATACTAAGATACACGTAGATTTAGGAGGAAATTCGTGAGAAGCTGTCGCTGGATATCACATCGACAATAGCAAGCACAATGCCCACCATAACATTTGTATCATCAGTAGCCAAAACGCAGCAACAAGAGTGTAGTGCATCACTTTGAGCCTGAAAAATAAAAAAAAATTAAAACAGAAATAAATTGTGTTGAGAAAACAAATTTATACATTGGAATAACCAGAAAACAAAGTATATTTTAAAATATAGTTTGTGGATTATTTTCTTCGAAGTTATTTACGTCAAATATGTTTTTCGAAATTTCTTTGTAAAATAATTATATATTTTAATTGCTTCTTTCGTCCTTTTTTCTTCCCATAAATTTTCTGCAAAGCAAATTAACATGTCAATTCACTAAACACTGGGTTTCATTCTCAACTTCCAAGGTGTCTGGAAGCTACCGTGACTAAAATTTTTCAGGACTCTGCGTTGAATTTAATGAAAATGGCAGATGCAGTTTTTTCGAGAATAAAAAAATTCTTCGAGAAAAATTGAGTTTAAATTTCACTTCCGGTGGTGTAGATCAAACCGGTGGCGGCAGCGTCACCACCAACAACGGCGCTGGCCCGTTGCTTCGTTTGTAGGTGCTATCGGAGAAACTGTGGAGTAATTTATTTTCTATAAGGAAAACAATGAGTACTTTAAGAGTATCAAGTGTCCTATGAGTAATAGTCATTCATTATGTTATATCAACGTAAAAAGCAGATTTACTCAAAATTATATCACGGTATGCCGCGTCATAACAATGAATGACGAACGCATTCCAAAATTTATGGAAATTAACGTAACTTGGATGTTTAAATGATTGTTTCTAGCGTACCGTCAGGGTAAAGCATCTTTGCGCTAGCGAATTTATTGGTAACTTCCAATGATCTAGTGGCATGGAATAATATATTTACCTGTTATATCTTCCTTTAGCCTTTTCTACGGTACTCAAGGGATCCTTGAGAAAATACACCCGAATGCCAGGAATCCAATTTTTAATACTCTTCTCCCAATCTAGGTCCTCGATGTTAAAAGGGAAGATCTTCTTATCACTTTCTTTTAGTTCACTCCACAAGCTTTGCATTTTGGTATCCGTAAATGTCCAGGTGCGCGTTCTAAAGTAACGGGTGATGTCTAGAAATTTGTGGATTTTTCCGTACGCTTTCCATAACCTATAACAAAAATAGGTATCACATAGTATGTCAAATGACGTAGTATGAATGTCATATTATTAATGTACTGTGTTTACTGCCACTTGAAGAAGTCTACTTAGTTCATATGAATCTTTGAGAGTTTTAAATATGTGTATGTGGCATTTTAAGTTCTAATTCTAATTCTACATTAGAGAAGAAAATATTTCTAAATTTCAGAATTAATTTGTGAATTAATATTCAGTGTGAATGTATGTTCCGTGATGATTTGTAGTAACTTTGCAGTGTAGTAATAAGTGCATGGTCTAATCTAAAGAGTATTCAGGAGTAATTTTGTGGTACATCTTTTGATGAGTGTATAATTGATGGTATTTTGATGAAACCACATTCAGTGAAGTTCCACGAGAATAAGAAGTTAATTGAAAACGACTGACCAACACCAACTTTAGCACAATTACAGCAGAAAAAAAATCACGAGTTATTTCACTTGCTCTGCCTACGAAAAATAGCACTGACTAGCTGGCAGTGAAAGACTAAACTCTATTTTGTTGGTCTTGTTTGCTCTTTGGTCAAGATCAGAATGGAAATGGACAAAATAGGAATTTAGAAATTTGGGAAGTTTCACAAAATCAACAACTGCTCACGAACGGTCAGCTGGACACGTCAGAGCTTAGTATCTTTTAGCGTCATTCAGGTCGCTCTTTGGACCAGCATCTTCAAACAGAAATATAAGAATAAGAAATAAGAAAGGGCGATAAAATTGCGAGATTCTCAAGAGATTCATAAATGACGTATGTTTTCTACGTAAACAGAAATTAGCGCTCATGGGACATGATGCATTGAGATTGTCAATTAATCGTGGCAATTATGTGGAACTACTGCACTATAAGACTGAATACGACTCTTTCCTGAGAACTCATTTAGAAACCTCGACAGATTTCCGCGGGTTATCCAATCGAATACAACATGATCTCATAGATTCCATATCTCATTCGCTGTTGCAAGAAATTAATTCTGAAATAGCGTTCTGCTAATTTTGCCTCTATGTTGGTCGATGAAACCATAGTGTCCACCACCACAAGAAATTACACTTAATTCTCTATTGTGTTCGGACATGTTTATGGTGGAGAAGCAAAGAAAAGGTTCATCTGATTTTGTTTTGTAAGTGCCAACCAAAGCGCCGCAGCGATAGAAGAGCTTGAAAAACAGCATTTGTTTGAAATAAGTAATAACAAACGACAGCCCTTATAAAACAGACTCATCGTCAAGCAGTTTATATTCATTGCTACTCACATTTTGAATTTAGTACTTTCACGAAGTGTTAGTAGCAAACGGAACATGTAAAATTTTCTTTACTAATTTGAATGATGTTGCTGCCTTCTCCTTATGGTCACCGAAACGGGCCACATTTTTTGACACTTTTATGCAGAGATGGGTGTCAACTGTTTGACCAACTAGATAGAAATATACAGCGACTTGAGAACTTAGTGCACATGCACAGAAATTATCTTCAGAAAGAAAATTATCTTCAGAAGCTAAACAATCAAGATGCGGACGAATATAATATATTAGCTTCTATTAGTGATTATTTGTCAATTTTGACTTTATTTTTGCCTTTTGTTAAAAACATTTTATAAAATCTGTTCATTCTCGCGAATATTGTTAAACATGCTCCAAGTAAAGGTACATGAAATCGGTTAATGTAGATAAAAACTAGCGGTTCTACAGAATGGCACTGACTTTCTCGTCCTAGTTAGTATTCTAAAATATTAGGCCTGATTTAGTATTTCTACCTTGCCAAATACTTTTGCCAGCTGCCATCTATCGCCGCCCAAAGTACATATTTTAAAACTTTTCTCAATTTTTCCGGTTTACTAATAGTGGAACCGAAATATTACTTTAAGAATATTCAAGAATAAAACCTCGTCCTAATTGACAATTTTCGTTCAAAGATATTGCACTGTTTTAACGTTACTGTTATAGCGTTTAAGCGTTGTAATTGCAAAATTTTCAGCTCATTTTCACACACAATATTTGCGTTAGAAATTATTAAAGAAAAGCTTAAAGAAAAAAAGAATGCTTAAAGAAAAAGTTTGGAACCAATTTACAAAAAAAAAGTTTTTGTTATTTTTCAAAATTGCTTATGTTGCACGAAATATTGCGAGAAAATTATTAAATTTCCACAAAATGTACCTGATCTAAACGAAAGAACTACTTCTCGATAATAAATTGCATTTGAAGGAAAAATCTTTATCTTCAATTTTGTAGTTGTCGGAAGACGCCGAAAAAATCCAAACTTTGGCCATTTTCCACTATTGAGAGTTATCCATGAAAATCGGACCTACGCAACCTATATAAGTGTATTTTACAATATTCTTACAAGAAATTTATAGACAAAATTCCGAGCCGTTTTGACAAAATGTTGAATATGTCTGGGAGGCTCTACGTAAACTAGCCCCCAAAAATTAATGAATGATTTCCAAAATCTCAGAGCTTCGACTTAGGCAAGATCGACAGGGGTTTCTTCAATTTAGAAACTAGTGATGCTACAGAATGGTACAGACGTTTCCGTATTAGTTTTCTTTTTCGTTTGGTCTCAGATAGCTATTTGGACTTGCCACTACTCTTCACAGCTGCCATCTATCGCCAACCAAAGTACATTTTTTGAAATGTTATCAATTTTTCGGTTTCGCAGTAAAAGAACAAAAATATTATTTTAAGAGTATAAAAACATTCTAAAACTATGTCCTAAATGGTAATTTTTGTTCAAAAATTTGAAGCCGTTTTCAAAAAATTACGTTTAAGCGCTACAGTAAATGCGAAATTTGAAGTTCTTTTTCACAGAAAAGTTTTGAGTTTTCGAAAAACTTCATTTAAAGTCATTTGAAGCAAATACACTCACAATGTCAATAGTGTTTAAAAAGTGCTGGAAATGTGCACATTGACTGTGGACCACAAAAAAATTACATTTGTGTAATTAAAAAAAAAACGAAAAGTATCCCAAAATCAATTTCACGTCACATTAAAAAGTGCAAATAGCACTCTCTGTTCCACATGTTTGAAGAAAAAATTTGGAGCCATTAATGAGAAAATAACATTTGAGCTTTTGTGAAAATGCGGAAATTTCAGCTAGTTTTCACAGAAAACGGTTGAGTTTCCGAGAAACTGTACTTGACAGTATTTAAAGCACATGTACTCATTAGATATTAATGTGAACAAATTGCTGGTAATGTAAATATTAAAGACGTAAGAGACAAGTCAAGAAAATTAAAATTCAAGAAAAAGTTTTCAAAAACAAAAGAATAGAGAAATATGGTGTTTAGGGTACATTGAGTGTTATCTCTAGGAAACATTTAAAGAAAAAATTGGGAGCCATTTTTGAGAAAATCTTGTTTTTGTAAATTTTTAAAATAGCAAATATTTCGTGCAATATTACGCGAAAACTATTAAAATTTTCAAACAAATGCACATGACCATAATGAAAGAACTTATTTTGGAAAACAATTTTCTTTATAGGACGAATGTCTATCTTCAATATTGCATTTGTAGAAAGACGCCGAAAAATACAAACTTTTGCAATTTTCGAAAATTCAGAGTTAACCGTGAAAATCGGACTTATGCCACTTAGAATAATTTACTTTATTCTTACAAGAAATTTAAAGGAAAAAATTTGGAGAAGTTTTTGAGAAAATTTCGAAAACGTCCGGGTTCGAAAACGTTCATGTAAAGTACCCCCAAATTTTGAGGAAAGTTTTTCAAAATCGCGGTGTCTCGATGGAAGCAGATTGACCGGGGAATATTCATTTTGGAAGAAATTTGCACGTATGGTTTATGTGCTAGTGTTGTTCACAAACTGACGGAGACACGGACGTTTTGAAAAAAAACATTTTTCGATTTGAGGGGCCCCCAAAACGTGTATTTCCGTTAAAATCTCGAAATCGATTTTCCGCAGCATTTTATAACTTTCCCTGTACTACGTATATTATTCCGTATACGTATACGGGAAAGTACAAATCATGCGCATGGTTTAGGCGCTAGTGTTCTTCACATAAACCGGACAGACCGACGGACGGACATGTTCTAATTTGATTTTTCGATAACAAGACCAAACAAACAAAATTGGAGTTCTGGCTTCACCACGTGTTAGAGGGTTTTTTCTCAATTTAGCAACTGGAGTTATCCACTTTTTTGATATCAAGGCCCGGCAATGATTTTTTCTGGCGAAAATCCGCGGTTTTTTCGCACAGCATTACATAATTTTCCTTACACTACGTAAATTACTCCGTATATACATATGTATACGGGAAAGTAAAAATTGCATCTCACAATAGTAGTTGTAGGAAGAAGCGGACTTTTTTTTACTTATTATAATTTTTCCAAAATCAGGCATTTCTACGAACACGTGGCCTGCATACTCTTAAGCATTCTTTAAACTAATGTGCCAATGTAAACACAAACTGTTGAGCGGTTTTTAACAAAAAATGGTTTAAAGAAAATAAAAATTGCCTACGCTTGACACAAAATTTCGCAAAATAATCCGTGTTTTTGGAATCGACCATGACTATATTTGAAGATGTATTTCACGAACAAAATTCGTGGTGTTACACCAGCACATAGTTTCCCGCGTTATTGGAAACAGCTAAGAAGTATTGAAATATTGCTCTTTCTGCACTACTAACATCTTAGCTATTGTATGAACACGTTCACATCTACCAACAATCGAAGAACTCACTGTTTCCATCGCAGTGGTGTCAGAACTATGTGCATTTAACAACTGCATAAAAATTTAATACAAACGTTTGGTAAACTTGTATTGGAAATAGATATCTGATACACCGGACAATATTGAAATGCATTTCATAGGGCCATGATTAGAGAATAGTGTTCTAAAAATGTGCAAAAATACTCTACTCACAACAAACGGTACAGCATTTGGTGAGAAAACTAAATATTTTCATGCAATTATCAACATAAATTTGACAGTTATAACTCCTTTTCATACAGCTACATTAAGTCACAACAATGACACGTAATTCAAATATTTTCGTATATTCAAAATATTAAGCACGGACTTATTTGAAGATGTAGTTTTGATAAATACATTTTATTGAGAAAAAATTTTATTTTCACAATTGCAGTTGTATGAAGACGCCGAAAACGAAGCGCAGTCAATTTCAACCTATAATGTTTGTCAGGAAATTATAGAAAAACTACTAATATTTTCAGGAACTTTAACATAACCATTATTTGAAGATCTTTTTTATGATCATATTTCATTAAGAAAAACAATTGTATCTTCACAATTCTAATTGTAGAAAGACACCGTATGTTTCTAAATTTTTTAGAACATTTAATCTTTTGCCATATCAGGCATTTCAACGAACATGAAACGAACCATTCTCTTAAAGTTCCTTTATGCTACCACAGGTACCAATTTAATCAAAAAACGGATTTGCGGATTTTAAGAAAAATGGTTTAAAGAAAATAAAAAATTGTCTATGGCACAAATTTTCGCAAAAAATACTTGGTTTAAAAAATTGAATATGACTTTATTTGAAGACCTGTTCTTTTATGAACACATTTGATTAAGAAAAAATTGTACCTTCATAATTCTACTTGTAGGAAGATGCCGAATAAATTTGGAAATTTTTCAATTTCCGAAAAATCAGAGTTATTAACCAACATGAAATCTACGCCATTCTTTTAAAATGACTTTCAGATTATCCAAAAAGAAAATTTAGTCAAAATTGTTGGCGCCATTTTTTTGAAAATTTTGAAAATGTCTCAGAGGCTTCATGTTAAGTCCCCCCCCCAAATTAAAATACTGATTTCAAATTCAAGGAGCCACGGGATCAGCTAGATCGGATCGCGGTGTGTCAATTTTGGAGAAAATCGGCTGAACGGTTTAGTCGCTACCGTTGTTCACAGATGGACAGACGGACGGACAGACGTTTTGCTTTCAATTGTTTTTCTGGAATCAAGGACCGACAAAACAGGGATTCTGGCTGCACCACGTATTAGGAAATTTTTTTTCTTAATTTAGCAACTGGCTTGATCCATTTTTTCGTTACCAGGGTCCTGTAATAAGAGTTTTTCTGCCAAAAATGCGCCGTTTTTCGCTCAGCATTACATTACTTTCCCTATACGTTCCTTTCGTATAGTAAACTGGAAAGTAAACATTTTGAAATTTTCAATTTTCAAAAAATCAGGTTTTCAACTAACATGAGACCTGCACCATTTCCTTAAACGTTCTTTACAACATTCAACAACAAAATTTCATCAAACTTGTTGGCACCTTTTCTTTTGAAAACTTTGAAAATGTCAAGAAGTTTCACGTAAAGTATCCCAAAATTAAAATATCGGTTTCAAATTCAAAGGGCCACCCAATCAATCGGAGAAAATCAATTTTGTAGAAAATCTGCAAAACTGTTTAGTTGCTAGCGTTGTTTACAGGCAGACAAACGGACGGGTAGACGAACAGACGTTTTGCCGTCAATAAATGTTTCGGTATCAAGGAGCCATAAACTATGGGTTTTGCTTGCACCACGTATTAGAGGATTTCCTTTCTCAATTTAGTAACTGGATTTATCCACTTTTTAGTAATCAGGGGCCTGTAATAAGTGTTTTTCTACCGAAAATTCACCGTTTTTCGCGCGGCATTACATTACGTCTTCTTCTTATGAAGTTCCTTCTTAAGTGCGAGAAAGTAAAAATTTGGAACCAATTTTGAGAAAAGGTTGAAAATGTCTGAGGATCTTCGTGTAAAACTTTAAATAGTACCCCCAAATTTAAATTAATATTTTTCAAAATCTCAATGTTTCAACTTGACCCAGATTGTCAGGTATTTCCTCGATTTCCTATTCTTATTCATGATTTAGGCTCTAGTGGTGTTCACAGTTGGACGGACTGACGGACGTTTCGAAAAGAACAAGTTTTTCGTTATCAGTGGACCTCAAAACCTGTATTTCCGTTGAAATCTCGATATCGATTTTCCGCAGCATTACATAACTTCCTCTCAACTACGTATATTCCTCTGTAGACACGTACGAGAACGAGAAAGTAACTGCAAGTACTACAGAATGGCACAGACTTTCCCGTGTTAGTTTCCAAGTTTCGGCTAGCTATCGCCACATAAAAACATTTTTTTTGACTTTCTTTTAATTTTTCGGTTTTCTAGTAGTAGAACGCAAATATTATATTAAGAATATTAAAGAACAGTAAAACCTCGTCCTAAATGGCCGTTTTTATTGAAAAATTTGGAACCGTTTTTAAGGAATTTGCATTTAAACTCTACTGTAGGTTCGAAATTTGAAGCTCTTTATAACAGAAATTTTTTCAGTTCATCGGAACGTTTCATTCATTTGAAGTCATTTTAATCACTTTATTTGAAGTCATTTTAATCACTTTAATTCAGAAATACAATAGTTTTCACAAAATTGCTAGAAATGACGATATTAACGGTGCGAGAGAACTTTTGAGTACTTTTTGAACACCTCATAAAATATCCCAGAATAAACTTCACGTCATATTAAAGAGTGCTAGTTTTTCCAAAAAACGGTTCAGTGTTCTTATGTAACTTTATATGACATTATTTAAAACCCATGTGCACATAAATATAATTATGTAGACAAATCGCCGCGAACAAAAACGTGAGGGGCAAGTCAATAAAGTTACATTTCCGTATTTTTGAAAAAATAAAGAATAGAGCTGATATGGCGTTTACGTCATCTGATAAAGTACATTAGGCATTATTCATGCCAACAATTTAGAGAAAAAATTTTGAGAAATTTTTGAGAAAAGTGTTTTTGTTATCTTTTTAAAATTCCACATAATACATGTATTAGTGCACTAAAACTAGTAAAATATAAAAAAGTGTACGATGACATTAATGAAAGAAATCACTATGAACAATAAACTTTATTGAAGGAAAAATCTTTATCTTGAATTCTGTAGATGGAGGAAAACGCCGAAAAAATGCAAACTTTTTCAATTCTCGAAAATTCATAATTAACTGTGAAAATCGGATCTACGCCACATTTATAAGTGTATTTTACTGTAATATTATTAAAAGTCCTTTAAAGAAAAAAATTTGGAGCCGTTTTTGGGGAAATTTTGAAAATAGCGGGGGCCATCATGTAATTTACCCCTGGAAAGAATGAGTTTTTCAAAATCTCAGAGCTTCGACTCATGGCCAAATGTACAGGGCTTTCTTCAATTTGGAAAATATCCTAAGTATTTTTAGGCGCTAGTGTTGTTCACATACCCTCGACAGACGGCTGGACGAACGGCCGGACGTTTTGCCGTCAATTGATTTTTCGGTATCAGGGAGTCACTAAACAGGGAGTCTGGCTACACCACGTGTTAGAGAATTTCTTCTTAATTTAATAACTTGATTTTAACTGACACTTTTTCGTTATCAGGGCCCGGCAATGTTTTTTTCTGCCGAAAATCTGCCGCTTTTTCGCGCAGCATTACGTAACTTCCTCTATCTTCCTTCTATTTATTTAACTCCATATATGCGTATGTAAACGGGGAAGTAATGGGCAAACGTCGTAGACAGAAAGTAGACAGCATGATGTAGTGGGCAGAAAGTAGTGGGTTAGAAAGTAGTGGACAGAAAGTGGTGGGCAGAAAGTATAATCCTACTGTTACTCCTACCAGAACTTTCAGACGCGAGTGTAACCTCAGTAACTATTAAAAGCAATAGTATTTTATAGACTTTTATTTATAATGACCTTAGGAATTCAAAAATACCGCATTAGAGAGATCATTAGTAATTTTTGACCACTTCAGAATAAAAAGGAAAATTTGGTGAAATTTTGAAATATCGTAGCTCTCTTACTATTTGCTTAAGAAAAATTATTTATAAATTACATTTTTAGAAAATATTAGGATATTTAAAATATTACATGATTACTTTTGCCAGATCAACCATTAAAAGTTTATTACGCACAAATAAAAAAATGCCGAATTTTTTTGGTTTTTTGGCTACCCAAACTTTTCCCAAAGTATTTCTTGGTGAAATTCTTAGGGTTTTCTTACTGATAACGAAATACACAAAATAAAAAAAAATCTTCTACCTCAACTTTTGCAAGGCAAAATGACTTATCGACTGCACTAAATAGTAATGATAAAATTTCTAAAAATATTTTAAGCGTTCATGTCTTTTAATAATTATTTTTTTCGCTCTAAGGATTGCGAATTATATTGCGATAATTTTTCAGTCATTGCAACATCACGACCATAATATCAAATATCACGTGATATTCTCGTTTACTCACATGGGTTTTCGGCCAGTGATCCTCAGAAATGTGTCGACGATAATTGCTGGAATAAGGTGTAATAAGATGCGAAGAATACAATGCATCGTCCAAGATTTGTTTATGAATAAGCAAAAATACCAAAGGCAATGGTCACTTGGATAATTAAAACCACATTCATAGCTGACATCTAAAACCTTCTTCCATGTGATGGGATTTCTTGGAGAAGACACACAATTGTAAACAGGTATTTCTTCGCCTTCGGGAATCACAGATACATTTTCTTTCCTGCAAGCATAAAATAATCAATTAGCGCATAAAAAACTAGTAGTAATCTATTAGCACGTACTTTCTCGCATTATTTTTAACTTCTGCACCTTTCGAATTTCGAGATTCAGATATTTCAACAAAAATTAAACTTGAGACATTCTTTCTTCTCTCTGCCCTTGCTCTATTCGTGGAAAAAAATTAAAGAACATTTTGGAGTGTTTTTTCATCAAATGTTTGTTGTTTTTTTGTAAAATTTGCATTAATTTCAAATACAAATCAAGCAAAACTTCGCGTTTTTTCAATGTGTTCATGACCTTTTTAAAACTTTGATTTTTCTTTCTCGTCTTTCTGGGTACGTCTGATCGGAGAATCGAGAAGATTAAAAACTGGAAGTTAATGAAATGAGGTTGAGAAATCGGATTACAAATTCGAATAGCCAAACTTGTTATAAGCATAACATAATTTATTTTTAAATTTAAAAAATTATATGCGCAACTATTTTCACAATACTAAAAGGTCATGAAATCTTGCTTTGTACGGTCAAGTAATTTCCTTTTTTGTCACTAAGCAATTTTTACTTTCTCGCACTTACAAACGCAAGAAGAGAAAGTATTGTAATCGTGCGCCAGAAACCAGTGTGTTTTTGACACAAACTCTTATTCCCGAGCCCTGGTAACGGAAAAGAGGATAAATCATGTTCCTGTATAATAAATTACATGATGGAATGATTCTTCAGATTAGGTCATTGACAAAAAATAACTTTTCAATCTGCCAACGTTTCGGCCTTTATTCAGCCTTCATCAGGGTACATTCTCCGCATCTTTCGGTTCTAACCACGATCCACCTCACATTCTCTTTATACACTTATAGCCTCTACCACACACACAGGCTACGTAGGATTCAAATATTGCATTTTCTGCGCTACTAACTCCTTAGCCATTATTTGAAAACGTCCATTACAACCACGAAGCGAACAACTCACTATTTCCATCGCAAAATCCTATTTCCATCGTTGTCAAAATTTTGTGAATTCTACAACTGCACAAAAAATATAATACAAAAGTTTTGTAAACTTGTATTGGAAATGGAAGCTTGATACCCCAGACAATATAGAAATACATTTCATAGGGCCATGATTAGAGAATAGTTTTCTAAAAAAATACTCCACTCACTACAAATAGTACAGCACTTGGTGCGAAAATTACATATTTTCATGCAAATATCAACATAAATTTGACAATTAAAACTCCTTTTCATACAGCTACTCAAGTAACAATGACAAGTAATTCACAGAAATTCGCGAGAGCAAAACGGAGTTCCATTGTTGCATTCCCAGCATTGTCGTTATTCTCTGAGAACTAGTAATTTTTATTTCAAATATTTCAAAATAAATCATTTCTAAAACATTAATGCGAAAATGTGTAACAAAAGGTTAAATGTAAGAAACGAACAAAGAAATAATACACAAAATTGCAAATTCTAATTTATGACGCATCCAGCTGTCTGAAGCGCAGTAAATTTGCAGCTGGCTATTATGTTTGTCACGAAATTATAGAAAAACTACTCATATTTTCAAAAACTTAAGCACGACTTCATTTGAAGATGTAGTTTTGATAAATACATTTCATTGAGAAAACCTGCTGCCATCAATCGCCGCCGAAAGTACTGACTTGACTTTTTCTCAATTTTTCGATTTCCTAATGATCGAACGGAAATATTAATTTTGGAATATTAAAGAACACAAAAATCTCGTCCTAAATGACAGTTTTCTCTTAAAAATTGTAGACGTTTTTAAGAAAATGGCGTTTAAGCGCTGCTAATAATGCGAAATTTAAAGCTCTTTTTCAAAGAAAATTTTTGAGGTTTCAAAAAACGTATTTGAAGTCATTTGAAGCACTTACACTAACAAATATAATAATGCTTACCAATTCCTGGTAATGTGCATATTAAGATGTGAGAGATCTTTCACATACATTTGTGTAATTATTTTTTTTGAAATCTCAAATTAAACTTTACGTCGTATTAAAGAATGCTATTAGCACTATCCGTTCCAAAGGTTTGAAGAAACATTTGGAGCCATTTATGAGAAAGTGGAGTTTTGAGCGTTTCTGACAGTGGGGAATTTTGAGCTTGAATTTTCACAGAAAATGGTTGAGTTCTCGAGAACCTTTGTTTCACATTATTTAAAGCACATGTACTCATAAATATAATAATCTGAACAAATCGCCGCTAATGTAAATATAAACCGTGTGAAAGACATGTAAAAACATATTTTTTCTAATTTTTAAAATTTTGTGTATATTTAGCACTACCCTTATCAAACGTTTAAAAAATTTGGAGCCATTTTTGAGGAAATCGTGTTGTGTAATTTTTTAAAATCGCAAATATTTTGCGCAATAATGCTAGGAAACCACAAAAATTTTCGAAAAAGGTACATAACCTTAAAAAAAATAACTTGGTATGAAAAACAAATGTTATTTGAAGGAAAAATCTTCAATTTTGTAGTGGGAGTAAGACGCCGAAATAAATTCAAACTTTCGCAATTTTCAAAAATTCAGTGTTATCCTTAAAAATCGGATCTATGCCACCTTCATAAGTGTATTTTTCTGTATTCTTACATGATATTTAAAGAAAAAATTTGGAGTCGGTTTTTTAAAAATTTGGGAATTGTCCATGGGCTTCATATAAAGTACCCCCCAAAATTAAAATATCTGTTTTAAATTCAAGGGATCACGAGATCAGTCAGATCGTTCGGGGAGTATGAATTTTGGAGAAAATCCGCTGAACGGTTTAGTCGTTAGCGTTATTCACAGACGGACAGGCGTTTTGCTTTCAATTGGTTTTTCGGTATCAAGGACCGACAAAACAGGGATTCTGGCTGCACCACGTGTTAGAATATTTTTCTCTGAATTTAGCAATATTGGATTTATCCACTCTTTGGTTGCCAGGGCCCAGTAATAAGAGTTCTTTTGCCAATCGACGCGCGATAGGCGGTTGACGGCGGCCATGCTGGCAGCTTGATATGTTAACAACATATCTTCTGCCAGCCACGCTTCAAACGATTTAGTCAGTCGCCTACTGAAATGCACCCGCGACAACACGCTATGTTGTGCGCATCTAAAGCCTCATTTATGCCATGAAAGATTTATAACAAGTTATTTTACTTATTTGAGCATTATTTAATTTATTATTGTGTTCGCTTGCATCTTAACTTTAAATAAAATCAAATTTATAAAAAGTTTAAGTGTGGTGTATTGGTATTAGAACTAGCAATAATGTATTCAAAAGGCCCTAGGCCATAGAAATCAGAAAGGCCCGCAGTGGTAGTAACAATACAATTATGTGTTTTGTTTCAGGTCTGTAAACACGTAGCAACGAACCAGCAAACCACAACATAATATACTATAGATACTTGTACTTTACTTCTACCAATACTCGTGCTAGTGTACTTGTACAGTATTGCTAAAGAAATTATTTATTTATATTTTTAAATATTGCTTTTAAATAATATCACTGCAAAAGAAACATTAGTTATTTAAATTGTTTTTAAATTTAGTAAACGAAGATTGTTGAAACAGTGCTGCAGGTAAGCTATTCCAATCTCGTATCGTTCTATTCACAAATGAAAACTTTCCTACATCTATTCGTTGCTTTTTTCTCCTGAATTTTATATTTGTGGTTATTTTTTGCCAATGTACGATGCCTTTCTAGCCTCCTTCGAATTTCCTCCCAAGCTTTGCCTTCCCCCAAATGCGCTTTATGCATTGCCAGTAATCTCAGCTTCCTTCGCCTTGTCTCTAATGTTTCCCACCAAGAATAGATTTAATGTTCGTATTTTTAATGTTTTTGCCTACAACAAACTTAGCCGCTCGTTTCTGAACGCGTTCAATGCTCTGTATTTCCCCTGTTCTATACGGGTCCCAACAGCTCGCGGCGTATTCGAGTAAAGGTCTGACCAATGACGTGTCGCTAAATCTTTGGACTTCTTATTTCCTCCTTTTATAGTTCTCATTACAAAGTGAAGACTTCGTCAAGCTTTATTTAATGCTGAAATCACCTGTTCTTTCCAAGTTAACTTACAACTTAAAATGATACCCAGGTATCTACAACTATCTGTACATGTAATTATCTGATACTCGAGAAAATAGTTGCATTTGGTGTAGATAGTTTACGAGTAAATGCTATAGATTTACTTTTAGAAGCATTAATTTTCATATGATTATCCTGCGCCCATTTTACAAGAGTGTCGATATCATCTTGAAGAATCTGTCGATCTTTCTCTTCAGTTACTTTTCTGAAGAGAATGCAATTATTTGCAAAGAGTTTCACCCGGGATTTAATATTTTCTGAAATGTCATTTATGAAGGTCCTATCACACTGCCCAGTGCCACACTGCCCAGATGATATACTTGTAACTCCGGAGTACGTGTAACCTACCCTAACAAACTGTGTGCGGCCCATAATAAATTCTTTAATCTCATTTACTACTCGTTATCTATACCTGATGATGCTACTTTGTTCAAGAGTACATCGTGCGGAACAAAGTCAAAAGCTTTTGCGAAGTCTATAACGATTGCGTCTATTCTGTCACCCTTCTGCATTGAATCAGATATTTCTTGTGTCAATCCCAATAATTGGCTCTCGCAAGAATGCCTCTGCCGGAAGACATGTTGTCCGTCATATATCCATTCTAATCTACTCCACTCCTTCCTAATGTAGTTTGCTATAATGCACTCCATTTATTTTGCATAATGCGGATGTTAAGCTAACTGGACGATAATTTTCGACTGCGGATCTATCTCCCGCTTTAAAGATTGGCACAACAATTACTCGTTTCCAGTCGTATGGGATGCTGATTGTTTATGGATATTTGAAATAGGCGCACATGATACTGGATAATGGCTTAACCCCCTAATTTAAGGATTTCTCCAGGTGTATTGTCGGGTCCCCTAGATTCATTATTTTCTACATTTTGAACTATTTTTCCGACATTTTTATTTTTATAAGAAATTGAGAGCAATTGCCAGTTGATTCGACATTGATTTCTTCCGTACCTTTTGCTGAAGAGAAGACGGATTCGAAGTAAGCATTGAATAATTCCGATTTTTCTTCTTCGCTAAATACTATTAATTCACTGTTTCTTCCTACGGCCGGAATTGCGGAGGTATTCCTTTTGCTACGTAACCATCTAAACGCATTACCAAATCTCGCTTTAGATCCTAAAGTTTATTCCAAGAAATCTGCCTATGCGCGTCTCTTCTCCTGCGATAATTCTTTCAACAAAGAGTAGTATCGTGAGGGAGAATCATATAATTTGCGATCGCGGAACGGTCGTACGGGGAAAACGTCTAATAGTGAATCTCCCCAGGTTGGAGACGTCACAACTTGTTTAAATCAATTTCCCCAGACCAGCTTGTTAACTGCTAACTGAGATGCTTTGTCTGTTGTCCCGTCACCCTCTCAGTTAATTCCGCGTAGATTTAGGTCACTAACAATAATAACACTTTTCCTGGAAAACCTTCCTACTCTCTTCAGCTCCGTCAATCTCGAAAGAACATTTGTATCCTCGCTAGGTGCTCGATACACTGCGAAAACTACAAGCGTTACTTTATTTTTGTCCAACAATTTTATTCCCATAATTTCTGATTCTTCATCTGTGACGTAAAGTGAACACTTTAGCTCGGATTTTACAAAAAATGATCAACCCCTCTGCAAACCTCGGTCACGTCTATAATTCTGATGACATTACTGTTTCTTGTGACATCAGTGATCATGAGTTGTGAACAGTTCACAACTCATGATCACTCTTGTCCCGTAGGTAGGTAATAGGTGTTATTCCCGTAGGTAGGAAATTGATAAGACTAAACAATTTTTGAGAATCTTTAAGTAGTTAACAATCAACGACATTGGCACCTTCATTGAAATCTCTCAAACCAAAGAAAATACGAAGTAAAAGTATATAAACTAATGGTGCTACAGATTGGCACAGACTTTATCGTAGTAGTTAGTTTTCTTTTCTAATGTCTTTGTTCAGGGGTAGTTTTCCGGTCTGCTACATCCTTTTGCCAGCTTCCATCCATCGCCGTCCAAAATTATTTTTTTATGATCTCTCAATTTTTGGGTTTCCTAATGGTAGAATTGAAATATTACTTTAAGAATGTTATAGAAAAATAAAACTTCGTTCTTCATACAAATTTACGTTGAAAAATGAGCAGCCGTTTTTAAGAAAGTGTGTTCTAGGTGTTTCTGTAAATGCAAAATTGGAAGTTTTTTTACATAGAAAACGTTTGAGTCTTTGAGAAACTTTATTTAAAGTCATTTCACTCACAAATATAATAATGTAAACAAATTGCTGGAATACTGCACATTCACGGAGTGAGAGATATTTTAAAAAATTCCGTTTCTGTAGATTTTGAAAACTCAAAAAATAATGTAATGTTGGTCACCTTATACTGCACTTTTAGCACTACAGTAATCTCTCAACATTCGCGAGAGTTAAGTTCCCAAAAAACCTCGCGAATGTTAAGTCTATTTTTTCATGAAAAAAGGTGGGTTAGGTTCTTAGATATCGAAAAACTGTTTAAAAAAAGAAAGAAAAAAATCGGACAAACAATTACAGTACAACTGATTAAGAGCTACTACAAACAGAATTCACAATTAACATTCCAAAATGAAATAAATAACGTTTGAAACTTATTTCGAAGTTGAAAATGATTGGATATAGGATTTGCTCCTTTTTTTTCATCACCTTTCTCGCTGTTCTAATATCCAAATATGAAAGAGTTCCTGCTTCTATTCTCTCTTAAATTTCGAAGTTATTTGCATGTTTGGATCACATTCGAATGCCAGTTCCACCGGAGCTTGTTGATTTTAGAACGCCATCAACAGTTTTGACATTGAAGTGGCTCCAGGACACAGTTTTGCTTCCATTACTTCGTCATTACCGTCGATGAGGTTTTCTTCACTGATGATTTCCCGAAGCTCCTCTACAATGTGCTCCTTATAATGAGATTTGCACAGATTCTGTTCATTTAGCCAAAACCCTGACCTCCAATTTGACGCAACTGAATTGAATTATTTTACAATTGTGTTATTCTATAAATGTGAATTGAGATTTCATCTGTGTAATTTTTGAAGGAAGTTATACTGCGAGCTCCGAAGTCTGCCGAGTTCGTTTCCCAGATGATGATGATAAAGGAAATGAAATGTGCTCGCTTTCAAAGAAAATGTCCGAAAGGCCCACTCGCGAAAGTCGAAGTCGCGAATGTTAAAATCGGGAGCATTTCTCTAATCGCGAATGTTCGGAACTGGCGAGTAGCGAATCCGCAAATGTCGAGGGATTACTGTATTCCTATCAAAAATTTGAAGAAAAAATTTGGAACTGTTTTTGAGAAATTCTTGTTTTTAATATTGCACATATTTCACTCAATACTGCACAAAACTATCAATATCTTCATACAACTTTACATGACCTAACTAAAATAACAAATTCTGAAGAACATTTGAAAGAAAAATCTTTACCTTCAATTTTTGTAGTTGTAGTAAAACGCCGAACAAATTGCAAAATTTGGCAATTTTCGAAAACTCAGAGGTAACAGTAAAGATCGGACCTATCCCTTGAAAGAAAACAATTGTTGAAGCGGAAAAAAGAATGCGAGAACTCGCCTGCTATTTGCTGTCTTCCATGCAGCGGCTACAATAGCGTTGGTGACAAGGTCAGCCGGAATCAAATCAGCACTATCGGTTTCCATATGAAAGGTACGCAGGAGTCCCAAACCAGCACCAATGATTACACCTGCCGGTCCATTGACGTTGTTGATCCATCCTGGTACCGGTTCACGATCAGTACCAACAACTGTAAAAAATACATTTGGTACTGTAAAATTTAAATTATGATTAACAATTTACAAATTTAATGCAGCAAAGAATAATAAAAAGAAAATCTAAAATAATGTCAGAACAAAGTCCATTTCACAAATAAATAGTGAAGAATTAACTACTGAGCAAAAATAGAGTAGCAAATTTTCTTTAAAATCGTCTCAGTTTCTGTAGCTGTGTGATGAAGAAAAGCTCAGGCGGGCAGAGGATAACTCTACTAGATAACTACTAACCGCAACTAGATAATAGTTGCGGTGAAGGAAATACGACCTGTTCGTCACATGTCTCTCTTGCCTCCCAACATGGGAATTAAACTGAGCCCATGGATGGAGGACACCCTTAACTAGCCGCCAAAACCGGACAATTGACCCAAATGTACCAAATGCCAAATATACACATACATACATTAACTAGTAGAATGGAATGTACGGTAAATTTATAATTCAAAGACTATGCAGCAGGAATAATGACAAAAATCGTGTAAAGAAATCAATAATTAAAGTATGATGAAAGTATCCGTAGCAAAATATCTATTTTGAATCATTCAAAGTTTAAGAAAATCATATATGAAAAATTTACGTTGTTTATTTAACATAACATTCTCCAATCACAGTAATTATGCTCCAATCACGTAATTATAATAATATCAGTAAAATAATTCAATGAAACCACTTGCCTATAGATGGTCTAAACACACACACAGGGAGACCTTTACTTTCTCGTAGTACCACATCCTCTGCGATTGCCTTCGTGAAGACGTATGAGTTGGGCCAAGGTCCCATTAACCTAAAGGAGAAATACAGTCATAAATGAAACGTCAATATTTTGAAACGTATAATTTGAAACGTCAATATTTTTTATGAGTACGAAATCGTGGTTTGTCTAGTGTTTATAATATTTAGTGCTGAAAGAGAGTGAGAGAATTGTAGCGAACTCCTCGAACTTGTTCCTTTCCACGTAATCAATACTTACGTCAGTGAAATGAAAAATTGGGAAAATTAAGTTTCAATATTTCCCAAAAGTAATAAATGTTCTTACTTTGAAATTGTTCGATTTAATTATGTACGTTTGATTTCAAAATGCCAAAAGTCAAATCACACAAGTTGGGTGTTACAACAAAAATGATGCAATGCATTATTGCATACTTGTACGCATGCACATATTGATTTTTTAACGCTATTACATGCACAGTCTTGCATGTAAATGCATTCTATACTCGCTAGTAAATTTTAGAAAACAAAACATCACAATTCAAAAAATTATTTTCTTGCATGTATTGTTAGGATTAAAAGCACCAACACCGGAAGCGGCGAACATTTCGCCGTCTTGCCTTACGGTTCAAGCGTTTTGGAGGTTGAGAGGTCAAGGGTTCTATCCCGGTAAGTTGCCAGAAATTTAGACGATTGATGGATGAGTGATCAAGGACACGTCAACTGCTAAGGTCATTAGTCCTGTAGTGTCGTGAGTGTTTTTCCTCTGGAGGTGGTGATCTTCCCCCGCTGGATGGGGAGATCCGGCACCGACCTCCCGCCGGCAGGTGGGGTTCCCTTAACCAGGTATCTCCCACCATGGGGTCACCGCTCCAAACGGGACAAGCCCTATGCTCTCGACCGGCCTCCCGGCATGTGTAGTAGTGTAATCCATGCAAGTGTGTGTGTGAGTGTGAGTAGGGGGTAAGGATAGGACAAAGAAGAGGAAGGATAGATCGCACGTGGTTAGTCGCCCATTTGTTAGGGTACTGCTCCGGCATTCCCTTGGTACTGATCGGAGAAACCATGGAAAACTAACAACCAGAGCTACCGGCCACTAGAATTCTCCTCGAGACAGCGACTGAACTCGACCTAGCTACCTAGCTAATGCTGAAAATCCTGCCATCGTCGGAACGCGAACCTTGGACAGTAAGCCTGAGCCTGAGCCACCTCTCCCAGTGAAATGTAATTAATGAATTTGAGGATGTTGTGGGATATTAAAGAATTGACTTCGTGGGCCGATTGCTCTGATCAGTGATTTCCATGACCCTTCTGGACCAATGCTAGATTATCAACTTCTACAACGGGCCAGGGGTTGGGCGGAAATCTTTCCCTCAACCATTATCACCCATCCCCTCCCCCGATCCGGTCTGAAGAAGGGGATGTGAGAATTATCCCCCCCCCCGTCATAATCCCGTCTCGTCCTAATCCATCCCGCCATAACCAGCATACGCAGCGGCGGGGAGGCTTTGAGGATCCTGCATTTTCGCGGAATTACGGATGAAAAAAAATGTTATGCGAAGCAAATCCTCACATATTTCTTGCTGAAAAATGAACGTTAACAAATTTTGTAAGTTTTAATCGAGAAAGTACAATTTTTATAGCATATTGTAATGGGTTATTACATAGAAGGACAGTATTGACTATATTGCTGGTAAATAAAAGCAATTACGACAGCAACAATGGTGACGAGAATTGATGTTCGGCGACAACATTATAAACTGTAATGTGAGAGAATGTGTGTGAAGCAGCACCTGGGAAATTTAAATGATATTGTGACGGGATTAATAAATATTATGGACACATAACCAATTCCGTGAGGGGAAGAATGAGTGAAGAAAATAATTACGACAAGGTAACACGGAATGAACAAATAGTGCACATAAACGGAAGCGACCAATAGGAAGATGTATAGAATTCGATACTTAAATACGAGATGCGCAGGTAAGGCACAGAGAGACGCAGTTCTTGGAGACAGTAGACAAGCGCGTAGAATGAAAAAAAAGCAATGAGATAAACCTGGGACTCAGTGGATTTAGGACTGATGAGGCTTAGATCCATTATTTTCAGATGTAGTTTTCGTGTAAGAGTTACAACGTGAACTTAGAATTTGTAGAAGAATGGTAGTAAAACGCGAATAATTGCGTTATAGTTACAACGAAATATTTGATTAAATGAACGAAAAAAGTTATTGTCTAAAAAATGATTGGTCTGCGGGATCTAATTATTAAATACATAAGCTTTTTCTCAATAAAAATGTTCACATTTATTGAAAACTCGAATATTCTTTCACTTTCATTTCTGTGTTGAATTTACATAATTTAGAGCTCATTCATTTATTTTTGGAGCATGTCATTTTCATCAAAATTATAATTTCCTTAATTTCATAAGGTCTTTAAAATATCTAGATAATATTTCTTTGCAAATAATTCGTAATTTTGACTACATGACAGTTTTCACGGTGCTTAAAATTCGTTGAGATGATGCAGCTTATGACGACGCCGAAAAGAAATTCCACTAAGTAGAATGTTCGAAATCCTCTAGAAATCATCGGTTCGTTTCTCTTGCTCTTGATATTGGAAATTGTCACCCCTTCAGTACGGCAATTATTTAATTACGTATTATACTATTTTCAAACAAATAAATGATAAATGAAATTCATTCAATCAAATTATTACAAGTATAACAAATTTATGGGTGGTGTGGATCGAGCATATCAGAATATATAATTATACAGAGTATCAATCAGAGGGAACACGTGGTATTATCATCTGATAACGCATTGTTTTGATATTGATATTGTGGAAAATGCCTGGCCTCTCCACAGAATAATTGGTAGAAAGCTTGATCACTTGTCCTTTAGGTGCAGAGTAGTAACAGCTCTCTTGGAAACACAGAAAAATTGCAAAGCGGGACCCCAGTATACCATCTCCGAAAGAGAATCAGGAATCCAAGGTAGACAGACTGGACCATCTTGTTATCATCCAGGAGAAACAGACACGATTGCGACAAGGACACAATATGTTGTGAAAAATGTTATGTCGGTTTGCACACGAATTGTTTTGTCTTGTATCATACAAAATAAATAAATTCAGTTTCACAATGCATTTCTTTTTTACAATGTCCACGGTGTTTTCGACATGACAAGTAAATGAACCTTATAGTAATGTATTATCCAACCGACCTATCGGCAGGATGCCCAATTTTTTTCCAAACCGAAAATGGAAATATGTTAAAATATTTTATAAGTTATTTCATACCTAGTAACAGCCCTTCCCAACTTCTAAAAGCAAATTTTAAAAAATGTGTTTCAAGGTAATCTGGCTTAATGCGCGCGCTTCTGATAGCGATGTGGTAATGTTTGGAAATACTGTGCCACGATTTCCAGGCGATACCTACGGACTAGATAATTTTAATGAGGAAATGTTGATGTTACGCGTCATAAATACGTGGCAGAAGTGCTCAGCAGGTACGATTCTCTTTTCATCTTCATTCAGTCACTATGAGTTTGTGGCAACAAGGGAAGATTATGTGGCATCCGTACACACGGTGCCACGATGCGCCGCTACAAGCGCTGCCGTCCTCACAAGCAGAGCGACGCGCCACGCTCGTAGTTCGAGCGGACGCTACTGCGAGCGCCAGCGGCAGCGTCGCCTACCGCCCAAAAGCTAGTCCGCGGGCCCCCGCGTTCCGGTCTGGCGAACTCAGGAAACCGCCAAGCAACCCCTTCGCCACCAGGGAGGGGCAAGCAGCGCCCGCCCCTTCGCAGCGGCGCTATAAAAGCGTAGCGCCGCGCCGCCGCTGGGAGTGGAGTTGGGAGATCGAGTCGAGACACATCAAGTACGCCCGCACCAGGAGAAGATATGTCACGACGCTGCGCATCTGCGGACTGTGGATTGCGGCTTTTGGACTGCACCCGCTTACGACGACCTGGCTTGCACACATCTTCTGGAGGACGGAACTGGCTTTGTGTATGGGACTTGGATTGTGGATTTTCGGAGAATAAATTGTTGTTTTCACTGGAATTTGCATTTCTCTCCATTCAGTTTACAACAGATTAAATCATTGAAAAGCTGCTGAGTAGCATTGTCACTATGAAACCACTGTCGGTGTTGTCACGTGTCTCAAATCAAAAGTCATCGAATGTCACACGCAAAGAAGTTTGGAACAATATATTGCTTAAAATATGTTTGGGAAATATTCGAACGTTTCTCTAAGTAATTTTTTCTTTTTACTAAAACATTCATTAAATGAAGTATAAATAAAATCCGTTCAGTTATATTGTTGCCTTTACCACAGGTAACACTAGCATGCAGCGATCTTGAATATGTTTAAAGCACAAAAAATGATTAATTGTAATGAGTTGGAGACTTACTCGGGGGTGATACGGTTCAAGGTTTCGTCGTCCAGAGCTTCGACGATATTCAGCAACTGGTCGCCCTTCATGCGCGGTTTGTACAAGCGCTCCTCGATGTGGGGTAGTGGGCAGTGCGAGTACATCGTGGACACGTGCACCAGCGACTACGCACGAGCAGAAACAAGCGTTCAATGATATCACTGTAGTACCTAGGACCGAAAGGTCCTAGGGTTCGAATCCCGATGGTGGCAGGATTTTCGACACTAGCTACTTAGCTGCGTCGAATTCAGCCGCTGCCTGGAGGAGAAATCTAGCAACCGGCGATTTTGAGCAGGAGCAGTGCCCGCGCGCATTCTTTCCTTCCTCTTCATTATCCAATCCTCACACCTTAGTTATATACACACACACTTTCACTTTCTTGCACTACACTAGCACACATGTTTGGAGACCAGTCGGGAGCTTAGAGCTTGTCCCGCCTGGGGCGGAATCTCGTTTTCAGCGATACCTGGTTCGGAAGAATCCAATAAGCTGACATGTGGGTCGGCGCCGGATCTTACCATCTAGCATGAGGAACACTACCACCTCTCGTGACAAAAACACTTTTGGTACTAATGACTATAATAGTTGACGAGCTCGGAAACTTTTAGACATGCCCACAAAAGAAAATCTTGTTTAAGTATTTCCTAAAAATATTGTCAGGATTTCCCTCAAATTAAGCGAAAACATACATTTTACAAGGTTGCTGATGATAGTAATTAATGATCTAATTATGAAGAAAAGAAAATCTTAACCTTCAATATTGTGATTGTAGCAGGGGCTCTAATACACTTTGTCATTGTTAGGGGTTATCATATTACTCTAACAAAAATTTCAAAGAAGGAATTTGTGTTACTGTTGAGAAAATGTTGAACACTTAGGAGCTTCATGTAAAGTATTCTCCAAAAAATTAAATGATCGTTTCGTATTTGCTGTGTATATAATGCGACCATATTAACCGGGAAATAGAATTCATTTTAAGAATCTGGACGATTTAGGCGCTAATGTTATTTACATACAAGTGTATGAGAGACACATACTGAAAATATACACTTCTTCGGTATCGGGTACACCCAAACCGTGTATTTTTATCCAAATTTCCACTTTGATTTTTTTGCATCATTACATAACTTTTTTTGTTCGAGTAATGGAGAAAGTAAAAGGGAAAAATAAAATAAATTATCAACATTATTTTTCAAAGTTCTTTGATTTTCGCCAATAGGTACACATGATGCAACGCTGTTCACCATCATGTCTGAATTCCTCAGTTTAATTCCTTATCAATTCATTTCTCAGCCCATTCACTCCATAAATCTTCCTGGGGGATGTTCATTTCCGTTAAAGTTAACATGAGAGCATATTTTCGCTCCATATGAGTATACAGAACATTGAAAAGATGTCAGAGACACGATAAATAAATAGTAAGACCTACTTTTAATTTCTTTGAAGACCCTTCCTTATGTCCCTAACGTCCCTAACACACTATCGCATTCATACCATCCTGCAAAATAAAATATCATATTACATTTAAAACAACGTATTATTTCAGACAATGAGCTGCTATTCTAATTTGATGAATTTTTTTACGATCCGAGTTGCACAAGAATCCTCAGATATTCGCGAAAGCATTTATATTTTTAAAAGTTTATAATTTAAGGCCAATTTTGCATCAAATACCAATTTTTAAAAGAATTTTACCATTTATTCCGTTGATACAAATTTTGATAACGAGCGCTTACAAACTATGGACAAATGAACACAAGTCTCAAAAAGCTTCTTGACTGGGATGGTTTTGGTTGCAAATAATTTATAAATGAAGAGAAATGAAATTCTATCTTCAGATAGTTCGAGTTGAAATATTTTTACTTTCTAGTATCCACTACGTAGAAAAAGTTACTAAACGCTGCAGAAAAAAAAGTGCCGATTTTTCAACAGAGAAACATGATTTGTGCGTCCCTGAGATGACATGACAGTAGATTACTTTCTCGAAAGTAGAGTGTAGTCATAACTATCGCTTTTTGAGAGGAGGGAATCCCTGATAACAAAAAAGTGAGGTTTTACAGAAGGAAAATCCCTTGTAAGAATTAGATGCTACTTATAAATTCCATATGAGAAAAAGGTTCGGAAAGAAAGAGCTTCATTGGTCTTTTATCGACTTGAAAAAACTGAATAATATAAAATCTGATTTGAATATTCAAGAAGTATAAGTTATGTCGTTATTGGAACAGTTTAAATATGTTTATATTATATAAGTCTGTAAAATGTGAAAGGATGTTGATGTTCGCATGAAATAGGTAAGAGCACGTACATAAATGTTGAGTGGGGTGTAATGAAGTCGGAAACTTCATGTAAGAACAAAATAGTCATTGTAAGAGTACAAGCTCGTGTTGCAAATTTAGTCGTCAGGAACTCTCCCACTCGCAGTATATATCAAGTAAATTTCTGTTATTTCCACCGCAGGATGTCTTAATTGCAAATTATACAATGATACAAATTTTCAGGCCGACACTCAATTCAGTGCACATGCAACACCGAACATAAAAATTGCACATACTAAGTAGAATTAATCGAGAACACTCCGAACACAAAAAATTGATCTTCTCAGATCTTTTTGAAACAATGCACGTTTTGTAGATAAATGAAGTAATAGCAAGTACCCAAAGATATCTAAAACAAAATTAATAGTGGCATATAGTATCCGTACGCAATACATTATAAACTCTGTAATAGCGACGGCAGCGTTCTTTATCTATTGCCCTGAGACTACCTATTAGAACAGTCGGCCGCTAGAATTCTTTTCTAGTCAGCGGCTGAATGCGACCCAGATACATAACTAGAACTGAAAACCGTCGGAACTCGAACCCTAGGACCTCCTGGTCAGACAGCGGCATTTCTCACCCTGAGCTAATTCAGCTGGCCGTCACTTTCATTGATCAACTGATTAATTATTCATCTTTTCGCTGGCATCAACTGCTATGATCATGAGACCCGTAAATGTAGTGCATGTTTTATCACTAGAGTGGAGGTCTTCTTCCCCGTAGGATAGTGATATCAGTCGCCAAAGTGTACGTTGGCTTGTTTTATTGCCAGAGGTGGTAGTGTTCCTTCCCCTGTGGATGGTGAGATTTGGCACCAAAACGTCCGCTTGCGGTGATTTCATCCTCCAGGTATCTCCCCCAGCATGGCACCGCCCCAGCTGCAAGCTACAAGATGTAGCCTCTCAACTGACCGTCCTTTATATGTGACAATGTAGTGCGATAATAATGTGTGGAAATATAGGATGAGGATAAGGCAATGAAAAGGAAGAAAAAAGTCGCATGGTCCACGGCTCCTTTGTTAGAGTACTGCTTCGACATTCGCATGATGTTGATCGGAGAAATGGCGCAAATCTACCTATCACAGCACCTGGCGGCTACTTCTCCTCCAGACAGTAATCTGTCACTTTGAAAACCAGTCCAGTCGGTAGGTACATTTTACCTGAAAAAGGTCACAAAAATTTTATTTTTTGCTGATACGTTATAGCTTGTTATTATCTTTGATACACAGCAAGACGTACACTTCATAACTTACCTGGATCGAGAGGATCGTGGTTACAAGGAAAATATGAAAACAGTTGAATGGTGCGATATTTTCTCTTTTGGAGGGAATTATGAAAGGGAATTATGAAAAGGAATTATAGGAGAAAAATATGAAAAGAAAAATCGAGTCAAGTTGGAACCTAGTTAATTAATTAATAAGTAAATCTGAATCAATAAAATTAGCTAAAAAGTAAAATTAAGTATGTGCCACGGGCGTTAACTGGTTCTAATGATCGAGCGACGACAAAAAGCTCTCGAGCAAAAGGCCCTCGGGCATTTTATCGCCGCTGTCGCCGCTTCTCGCTTCTCAGTTTCCACCTCTTCCGGTCTTCCCAGTCTCCATCATTGAGATCTCTTGCCTCCTTTTCTTCTTGGATGTCCTTTCTCCAACTTTTTGCTGGTCTTCCACACTTCTTGCGCTCTGGAGGTGTCCATGCCCAGATCTTCTTAGGCCACCTATTGCTTTCCATACGCTGGAAATGCCCAACTTCAATTGTTTTGTTCCAATTGAATCCAAGATGCCGCTCTCTGCGTTCATTATCTATCTTATTGTTTCATTTCTAATATGATCCAACCTAGACACCTATAGCACCGTCTCCAGTAGTCCAATTCAAGGGCCATCAATCTACCTTCTGTTCAATGTCCATATTTCAGCTCCGTAGGTCCTTATGCTCTGTATGACGGTCTTAAAGATATGAGCCTTCTTCCGTTTTGTGATACTTTTGCTCCAGAGAATAGAATTGAAGTGTCTTATCGCTCTCTTTCCCTGTCCTGTCTTGTTGTAAATGTCATCGGAGCTTCTTCCCTTCAAGGAGAGGGTAACTTCGAGGTACTTAAAGGTTTCACTGGAGTTACAAAGGTTTCACTTCATTACTCAAAGTAATTTTCCCTGTAGCGACGTCCAGGTCCTCATATTCTTTATCTCCTGCTATCATATATTAAGTTTTTTTAAGGTTTATAGTGAGACCCCATCTTTCATACTCCTCTTGTAGTTTGCGAAACATATAACTCACATCATCTTCGTCTCTAGCTATGACCACTTGATCATCGGCAAACAGCAGAGTGTACAGTACCTCATTTTCGATTGGCAATCCCATTCCGCTACACTTCTGCTTCCAATTTTTAAGCGCTTCTTCAAGATAAATTTTAAATAAGAGAGGGGCTAATGAGCAAACTTATCTTAACCCCTTGTTTACTTGAATACGATTATTAGTATTCTTATAACGCCCTTAGAGCATAAATCTTTGACTATTCTTTGGCTACGGTGTATTGCTCTCACTGTCACATTAGTTTGCTCCGAACGGGCACGCGCATTAATTGTCCGTATTCTCCTGACTGACTATTGTTTGTTAAGAGAATGAAAGTTACAGACAAATCTATCTTAGCTGTTCTTCAGTTCTTAAAATTTCAGGATTCCTTCATGGACTCAAGGTGTAAGATATCGTTACTCGATTGTGAAAATTGAACACTTGTAATTCCTGAATAGTATTTGTATACATAAAAACAAAAATAACATTGAACACAACAAGAACTAGTGGTATTACAGAATGGCACAGACTTTCCCGTATTAATTATTTATTTCCTTTAGTCTGAGCTAGCTATTCGGAATTGCCACATACTCGTGTTAGCTGCCATCTATCGCCGCCCAAACTACATTTTTTTTTTCACATTTTCTTAATTTTTCGTTTTCCTAATGCTAGTACGAAAATATTAATTTTAGAATATTAAAGTACAGTAAAATCTCGAGATAAATGGCAATTTTCAATGAAAAATAAGGAGCCTTTTCCAGAAAATGGCGTTTAAGCGTTTCTAAACATGCAAAATTTGAAGCGTTTATAAATTGCTGGTAATGTGCATATTAAAAAAATGAGAGATCTCTAAAAAAATTACATTTGTGTAATTTTAAAAAAAATACCCGAAAATGAACTTTAGATCATGTTAAAGAGTGCAATTTGCACTATCCGTTCGAAAAGTTTGAAACAAATTTGGAGCCATTTATGAGAAAATGGCGTTTGAGCGTTTCTGAAAATGCGGAATTTTGAGCTAGTTCTCACGGTTGAGTTTCGAGAAACTTACTTTTCAATTGAATTCAATTTTATTGGTTATTTGTTTATAGGGTTAAGCTATTACAAATTACTGTATATATTCACAGCTCTATCATAAACAATTTCATTAAAAATAACTTCTAGTAGCATAAGGTAGTTAGTATAAGATACAGTATAAATAACACAACAAATGTATATAATTTAGTAACATAATAACAAAAATAACACAATGACATAAGATAAAAAAATAATTAAGTCGACGTAATATACAAATATATACAGAACAACCTGCACCAAGTGAGACAACCTCTTGAATTTAACTTGATAATAAATACTGGTAATTTTAAAATTGATGAAATAACATTACACAGAATTTTATATCTTTCAGAGTTTATTTTAATGAGACAATTTGGAAAGGATAATACATCATTTTGGTGTGGTCCTCTAAACCCTTTATATTTGGGCACTCATATAAAATATGTTTCAGGTTTTCTTCAGTATTGATATTACATAGTGAGCAGATTGAATCTGAGTATATTTTGTGCCACCTATTTCTACTGTTGATGTTGATTTCTTTGTCACTAGATATCCTGATTTGAGCGTCTACTCTAGAAATGGAAGTAGGAAGAGCTAAAGGTAGGTATTTCTCAGTTTCTGTAGATTGTAAATCCCTAATTTCTCGATATATTGTACTGTACGATGTATTTATGATTTTATGCGTACCGTCCATAAAGATTGTAACTACAGTGCAACAATCGAGTGATTACATTCGGATTTTGTTGCTGTGTAATTAAGTTATGAACGCCCAAATAACTCATCAATCTGTCCAGAGCGGACACTCAGTTTTACTAGAATTTGGATATCCATTTCTTGATTCTAAAAGTTTGTTGAAGATTATACGTGGGTGTCGACAAGGCTCCATTGATAGCAATTTTGTTATGTAAGTCAATGATCTTTTAATTACTTCTGATTCAATCTTACTTGAACCAGTTTTCTTTCTAATCATGTACCCAGGCGTTCTTCTCGATAGCCCCAAAAGACGTTTGTAGAACTTCATTTGATCCCGTTGATTAGATCCCAGATACCTGCAGCGTATAGCACAGTAGATGCTACAATGAAATCGAAAAATTTCCTATCAGCCTGCCATTTATCATTTTCCCCTGATATTAAAATTTTCCAGACAGAACCCAATTTCCTTTGGTCAGGGCACTGGCAACAGCGTAATTGAATAACCCCGACATTGTTAACTGGATACCTAAAAACGTGTACTGCTTGAACATGTCTATAACTTCTCTGAATTTCACCGGCCTCTCTGACCTCATCTTCCTGACTTTTTGAACTTCATTATTTTGGTTTTCATGAGATTAACGTCGAGGGAATTTTTATGGCAATACTTGGATGGCGTATTTATCTTGTGTTGAAGATCCTACACATCGGTTGACAGGATAATCAAATCATCAGCAAAAAGAAGAATGTCAGCTTTTAACTCCGTGTCAGTGAAACCTTCATCCACGAGGAAACTGGTAATATCTCGAAGGAAAAGAGCAAATAGTGTAGGGCTCACCGAATCACCTTGTGTAACTTCTATCGAATTGGTAGTACAATGGGTGTTGATTCTCACTTTCATAGATGCTCTTCCATAAAGATTCTGAAGAATCTTTATAATGTTGCTGCCTACCCCAGATTCATATAATGAGACCCATAGAATACTGTGGATCTCTGAGTCAAAAGCTCTTCAGAAATCTATAAACGCTGCATTCGGTTTTCGTGTAAGTTTAACTAGATCTAATCCTATTTTGCCTTGTAGTACAAGCAAGTTATCTTCACAAGATATGCGCGGTCGGAAGCCGGATTGACATTTAGTCAAAATGTTGAAATTCTCACTCCACATTATCAGTCGATTTGCAATCAGAGAAGTGAATATTTTGGTTATCGAGTTTGCAAGCGCTATTCCAAGGTAATTGAGGGGGTCTGCTTCGTTTCGCTTTTTGTGGATCAAAATAACTGTCTACTTACACCAGCTTGATGGAACATTTCCAGTCTTGAGAACCATGTTAAAGAGTTCAAGTAACTGCTTCAACCAGTTTGGAGGAAGTGTCTTGTAGAAAAGATTGGGTATTCCGTCGGGTCCTTTATTGTTGTCCAGTTTTCGAATGCTTTTCATTAACTCTTCTGGTGCAATCTCTTTGACTAGAATCGAATGTCTACTGTCTATACAGTTCGTTATATTCGTTACTTGATGTAGGTAGATATTTTCATAGAAATCTTCAATTACTTTTTGGGATTGTACAAATCTTACTTTTTACCCCTCTTAACTTACGGAGAGCTCTCCAAAAGTTGGTACTATTCTTGCTATTTGAAAGATTAGATTTTTAGTCATATGTTACTTTCTTTTTCTTTGGTTAGATTAAGGTAGTTCTTCCTCGATCTAATGTAATAATTCTTCGTTACAATTTTTTTTCTTCTACGCCATTTTCTAAATTTATTTATCGTTTCTTTACCTAAATCGTGACATTCTTTGTCATACCATGGCTTGTCTCTAGTTCTGCCCCGTTCTTTAATAGGGGACATCATTTGCGAGTCCTTAGCCGTTTTTTTACTGCGTTGACGATTTCACAGTTCAGTGCGTCTAGATCAATACTGTCCAAGTAGGGTGTTGGCGCCGATAGTAAATTCTGGTAGTTATCATTCTCTTTCTCAAGACACCATTTAAGTTTCAATTCTGCTTCAAGATTGTGCTTCCTCTCGGTGTCGACCTCTTGCTTCGCCAATGGCCTAACTTCAGCGTGTATTTTTCCAGAGATAGGGAGATTATAAGAAAAATCGAAGTATCGTATTGAAAAATTTGATAGGGGCATGATAACTTGTTGAATGGTCCACATACGATCGACAGTACTTGAGCCTTTTCCATCGACATAAGTGCAGTCACCTACTTCATCAGGTTTACTTCGCCCATTTCGTCCATTATTTAAATCACATTACTCATAAATGTAATAATGTGAACAAATCGTCGCTAATGTAAATATTAACGTGAGTGAAAAGCCACAAAATTTAACATTTGTAATTTTTGAGATAACAAAAGAATAAATCAATTTGGCGTTTGTGACATCTCATAGAATATATTAGGCACTATTCTTTTAAAGAAAAAAATGGAGTCGTTTTTTGAGAAACTTTTGAAAATGTCCGGGGGGCTTCATGTAAAGTACTCCCAAATTTTATAGAATCTTTTTCAATTTCAAAGCTTCGACTCGAGCCAGGTCGACAGGGGTTTCTTCAATTTAAAAAAATCTACGTATGGTTTAGGCGCTAGTAGTGTTCACAGACGGACGGACAGACGGACTTTTTGCTTTCAATTGGTTTTTCGGTATCAAGGACCCACAAAAGGGGAATTCTGGCTACACCATGTGTTAAGGTATTTTTTTCTTAATTAGCAACTAGTTATATCTACTTTTACTTTCTCGTATACATATGTAAATACGGAGTAATATACGTAGTATAGGGTACGTTATGTAATGCTGCGCGAAAAAACGGCGAATTTTCGGCAGAAAAAAATTCATTGCCGCGCCCTGATAAAAGTGGATAAAACCACTTACTAAATTAAGAAAAAAATCCCCGAACACGTGGTGTAGCCAGAATCCCTGCTGTGTGAATTCTTGATACCGAAAAAACAATTGAAAGCAAAACGTCCGTCCGTCCGCCAGCCCGTCGGTCCGTCTGTGAACACTACTAGCACCTAAACCATACGTAGGATGTTTTTTCAACTTAAAGAAACCCCTGTAGATCTAGCTAGAGTCGAAGCTTTGAAATTTTGAAAAAGATTCTATAAAATTCGGGGGCACTTAACATGAAGCCCCTCGAACATTTTAAAAATTTTCTCAAAAACGGCTCCAAATTTTGTTCTTTAAATTTCTTGGGAGAATAGAGTAAAACACACTTATAAAGGTGACACAGATTTGATTTTCACGGTTCCCTCTGAATTTTCAAAAATTGCAAAAGTTTGAATTTTTTCGGGGACTTCCTACAGCTAAAAAATGGAAGATAGAGATTTTTCCTTCAAATAAAATTTGAACTCAAATGTGAGTTCTTTCCTTAAGTTAATGTACATTGTTTTGAAAATTTTAGTAGTTTTCGCGCAATATTGCGTGCAATATTTTAAACTAGTGGTGCTACAGAATTGCATAGACTTTCCCGTATTAGTTTTCTATTTCCTTGGGTCTTTGCTAACTTTTCGGAATTGCCACATATTCTTTCTTGCCAGCTGCCATCTACCATCACCGAAAGTACATTTTCTTAATGTTTCGAATTCCGGATTCCTATTGGTAGAACAGAAATATTAATTTTAGAATATTGAAGAACACAAAAACCTAGTCCTAAATGGTAATTTTCTTTTAAAAAATATGTGCCGTTTTAAATAAAATTGCGCAAAGTTTGCTATTAAAAATGCAAACTTTGAAGCTCATTTACACCGAAAATTTTTGAGTTTTCAAAATACTTTATTTGAAGTTATTTGAAGCACATACACTCACAAATATAATAATATTTACAAATTGCTGATAATGTGCATATTAAAGATCTGAGAGATCTTTCAAAAAGTATATTTATGTAATATTTGAAAAAACAAAAAAATACCTCAAAATAAACTTCACGTCATATTAAAGAGTGTAATTAGCACCATCCGTTACAAAAGTTTGAAGAAAAAATTTGCACCCTTATATGAGAAAATGGCATTAGAGCGTTTCTCAAAATGCCGAATTTTGGTCTACTTTTCACATAAAACGGTTGTGTTTTCGAAAAACTTTACTTGACATTATTTAAAGTTCATGTACTCCTTATAATAATGTCAACAAGTCATGGCTAATGTAAATATTAACGACGGGAGAGACAAGTCAAAAAAATACATTTTTGCAATTTTTGAAAAAGAAAAACAAAATACAGAAATATTGCGTTTTTGTCTTCTCATAAAATACATTAGGCACTATACCTATCAAATGTTTAAAGAAAAATTTGGAGCCGTTTTTGAGAAAATCTTGTTTTTGTAATTTTTTAAAATTGCACAATGTGGCGCTAGCAGAGTTCACAGACGGACGGACAGACGTAGAGATGGACATTTTCCATTCAATTGGTTTTTCGGTATCAAGGACCCACAAAACAGGGTTTCTGGCTACACCACGTGTTAGAGGAATTTGTTTTCTTCATTTAGCAACTGGTTTTATCCACTTTTTCATTATCACGGCCCGGCAATGAATTTTTTCCTCCAAAAATTCGCCATTTTTTTCGCTTAGCGTTACATAACATTCCCTACACTACGTATATCACTCCGTAGGTACGTACGTATATGGGAAAGTAAAAATTACAAAAACACGAATTTCTCAAAAACGGCTCCAAAAAGTTTTCTTTAAACTTTTGGTAGGGGTAGTGCTTCATATACTCAATGAGGTGACATAAACCCCCATACTGCTCTGTTCTTTTATTTTTTTCAAAAATTATAAAAATGTATTCTCACTTGTTTCTCAAGCCATTTATTACATTAGCAACGATTACATTAGCAACGATTTGTTCACATGATTATATTCATGAGCGTATGTGCTTCAAATAATGTCAAGAAAAATTCCTCGAAAACTCAACCGTTTTCTGTGAAAACTTGTTCAAATTTCCGCATTTTCAGAAAAGCTCAAACGCTATTTTTTCAAAAATGGTTCCAAAATCTTTCTTTAAACTTTTCTAACGGATAGAGGTAATTGTACTCATTAATATGACGTAATGTTCATTTTAAAGTATTTATTTGTTGTTGTTTTTTTTCAAAAATTAAACAAAAATAATTTTTTAAAAAGACCTCTCACACAGTTAATATGCACATTCTTCAATTTTCTCATTTACAGTAGCACTTATACGCCAATTTCTTAAAAACGGCTCCAAATTTTCCAAAGAAAAATGTCTTTTAGGACGAGGTTTTTGTATTCTTTAATATCCTAAAATTTATATTTCCGCTCTATCATTAGCAAACCGAAAACTTAAGAAAATGTGAAAAAATGTAGTTTGGGCGGTGATAGATGGCAGCTGGCAAGAGTAAGTGGTAATTCGGAAGAGCTAGCCCAGATGCAAGGAAATGGAAAACTAATACGGGAAAGTATATGCTATGCCATTCTGTAGCACCACGTTTTGTTATCAGGGCGCGGTAATTAATTTTTTTGCCGTAAATTCGCCGTTTTTTTTGTGCAGCATTACATAAGTTTCCCTAAACTATGTATATTACTATGTATATTCGTATGTATACGGGAAAGTAAAAAGAACACATTATGCAACAATTCATATGACACTTATTCAATAATTCGCAATATCTTCTGCTCATCAATAGCATTTCAAGAACTTTACTAGATAATATCACAAACATGTATTTTTGCATATGTTTTAGAGAAATGAAAAAAAAAAAAATTTTTGAAAAGCTGTAGCTCGTTTGGTAATTGGTTTCGAAATAATGTGTCTCACAAAAGTTACAGAAAATTTTATTTTCTTTAAAACTGAATTTAATCATTTTTCTACAAAACGTCAAGGGTTAAGAAGGAGAACTGAAAAGTACTAGGGTTTCGGGCCTCTGGGAGTTGGCACAGGGTCTAAGGGATCGAAAACTTGAAGTTTCAACTAGAGTCTCGGTGTATACAACATATCCAGTGAGAAGGTTTTTATAACATTTTTTCAGGTAAGCCCCATTTTTCGAACCTACCGACTGTGACTAAACTAGCTCCTCCATTGCTACGCGAAGCAAAAGAGCGCTGAGTCCGTGCGCCTCTGAAAGTCTCACCAGCAGCTGCTCCATCTCGTGCGCCAGGCGCACCAGCTCCCTGGTGGCGCGCACGTTGATGGCGGCGGCGATGCGCAGCGGCTCGTCGAAGCGCACCGTAGCGGCGCAATGAAGAACCACGTGGACGCGCCGCACCAGCGTCGCGCGGTCCTCCGGCTTCAGGCCCAGGTCGGGCTCGCTGAGGTCGCCGGACACCAGCACCAGCTTGTCCCGCCGGCAGCGCACACGATCGAACACCTGCGGCAAAACCAAACTGATCACGTTGATCTCAAAACATTAAGGAACAAGATTGTGAAACAAAATTGTCAGTCAACAATACTGTGAATCAGTTTAGTGAAAATAATAGCATTCAAGGCGACACACAATAGAAACTAGCAGTGCTAAAACACAGAATTTCTCGCCAAATTATGCGAAAAGTACCCAAATTTTCTAAAATTTGTACATGACTTTATTTCAAAATCTATCTTTAAGGAACAGTATGGAAAAATTGGCAATCTTCAATACTTTAGTTGCATGGAGACTCCTAAAAAATTTGAACTAATGACTTATGCGACTTGTTGGTCACTAAATTACACAAAAATACTCAATAGTTCTTGAATTCACAACCACACTGTTAATTCTAAGACTGTTTCATGGTTTTGGGTCAACAATTAAAAATTTTCCTTTTATTTTGTCGTTTCGGAACTTTATTGTTCCCTCATCAGGGCTGTGGGACACATATTTACAACTTTACTTTTCCAAGTTGGATACATAACGCATACAGTAAATAATAACTACACTGAGCTATTAAACATACACCAATAAAATCACTGATTAATTGTAATTAAATTACATTTGATAATGAATATATATCATAAACCCACCTTGCTAAGGTTGAGTATTAAGAATCATAATGACAATCATCCAAACACAGGCGCACCAGTACAGGTGCAACAGGCGCACCAGTACAAAACCACCTCCACTTCCTGGGTCCATGTTTATGAATGCCTGTTTTTCCTTTCTATTAAAGATGCTAATAGACTACAATAGTCAGTGCTCTGCTTCCTGTATGTGTTTGTTAACTAATGCAAATAAGCCCATGACCCTGCCAGTTAGGAATTGGTTTCCACAAGATCAATGCAATGGTTTAATTAATTGTTTATTGTCATTAATATTTTTTTTTCCTTTCACTCTTCCCAGAATTGATTTTTGTTCAACCTTATCGGTATATCATATGACCTACATTGCTGTACATATGCTGTTTAATATGACAAAATTATTTCACAGTTGTAAAATAAGATAATTTATAATTTATAATCATATTAATTGGTTTGTACCATATATGATTTTACCCACATCAAACATTGTACTTATTTCTTTTTCTATTTTCTGTTCCAATTTGAACATGTCCATGCAATCTACAAAAATATTTTGTTTTTTTAATTCTAATTGACAGATAGGGCCTACTGTGTATGACAGAAAAAAATATAAATATAAATTAGTCAATTTAGCCCTATAGTCAATTTAAGTCTAGTAAAACTGTAATTACATGTACATTTTATTATAGTAGTGTTTTAAGTTCCATATTTCTGAATGGTGTTACAAAACATCTATTGGTTAATTATAATAAACATGTTTTATACCACCGTATAGTCAATTTAATTACATATTTTTGTCTAGTAAAACTGTAATTACATGAACATTCTATTATAGTAGAGTTTTAAGTTCCATATTTCTGAATGGTTTTACAAAACACCAATTGGTTAATTATAATGGACTTGTTTTATACCACCGTATAGTCAATTTAATTACATACAAATATTTATGTCTAGTAAAACTGTAATTACATGTTTAGTCTATTATACTTGATACAATTTTTTATACATATAAATTACTAAATTAAAATACTATATACCCTTATTTACAATGCTGCAGGTTTCGATTAAAACAAACCAGAATGGGGCATAGGAGACATAGGAGAATGGGACATGGAAATATTGCTTTTAACTAAGGATCTCATTTCAAATCTAAATATTTTCATATACGTCACCAAGTCTAATATTTCTTAACCATATTTTCATTGCATTTAACATGGCAACAATACTTGTATTTGTAACGAGACTACTGCCAAGAGAATGTATTACATTATTAACATTGCAATACTTAGTGGTTTAATTACAAATTGCCAATTCACATAATTATATTCTTTAATCTTTGTTCATGTCTATTAATTATCACTCTCGAACTCCTTTATATATTTTTACCATTCCTGATCTATATGATCTAGTGGTGCATATTTTCTCGCCCTCAGTTATGGTTGCATAATAATACGGCAATTCCTCTCCGAATTAAGACATCTCAGTCATCATTTTTACTTTCTCGCGCTTGAGAAGGAACTTCTTAAGAAGAGAAAGTTAAGTAATACTGTGCGAAAAACGGGGAATTGTCGGCAGAAAAATTACAGGGCTCTGGTAACGAAAAAGTGGAAAAAAATCGATTGACGGCAAAAGGTCAGTCTGTCTGTCTGTCTGTCTGTCCGTCCGTCTGTCTGTGTCTGTCTGTCGGTCAACAACGCTAGCGGGTACACCATTCAGCCGATTTTCTCCAAAATTGATATTCCTCGAACGATATGGCTGATCTTGTAGTCCCTTGAATTTGAAACCGATATTTTAATTTTGGGGGTTACTTTACATAAAGCCCCTGATACATTTTCAAAAAATGGCGCCAACTTTCAATGGCTTTCAACAAAACGCCAACAAATGAATCCAATTTTGTTGTTGGATATTCTGTAAAACGTTTAAAAGAATGGCGCAGGTCTCATGTTGGTTTAAAACTGATTGTTAGAAAATTGAATAAATTCAAAACTTGTTCGGCGTCTTGTATTTTTGTGTATTTTATTCCTACAACAAATTTTTAAAAAATCTAGAGTCGTTTTTGAGAAAATTTTCTAAATATCCGGGGGGCTTCATATAAAGTACCCCAAATTTTAATGTTTTTCTAAATTTAGCTACTGGTTTTATCGACTTTTTCGTCATCTTGGCCTGGCAATGAGAGTTTTCTGCCGAAAATTAGCAGTTTCGTCGTGCTGCATTATATAACTTTCTCTGTACTACGTACTTAAACTTGGGACTGCCATGCGTTCATATGGTAATCTTAACTTAAAATTCACATTTACTTACTCTAGATGTTACTGATTTAAAATGCATTTTATTTCAAATTATAAGACCTTATATTTACAAATTATTAATTTAGTGTCTTTTTTTGGCGAGTGTGTTGTACTTGATATGAATTGGTGGAGAAATTCTTTGGGACCCCTGTAGCGATAGGTTAACTCTCTGCATTCAATCAACTAAGTAGCTGGTCAAGAATTTTATATTGGAGTCAGAACAACCACATGTTTATAATTTACGAATCAAAATACTATGATTCACGGTATCGAAAGCCTTGGAATAGTCTAGAGAAACTGTGGCAGAACATTTACTGTTATCAAAATTAGTCAGAACAAGATCATTCAGAAAGGTAAGGGCAGTTAAAGCACTATACCAAAGCACCCCCAAAGAAAATCGGACTGGTTACTAGGCGTAGCTCCCATGAAGTTAAGGTGACTGAAAAGTTGTTTGTTACAGATTCTTCAATTTTAGGAGGAATGGAAATGGATTTCCAGAAGGCGTTTGATAAAGTTAGTAGAAACTAATATGGAAAGTTATGAAAAAAAGGCGTTCCACAGCATTTAATCAGAGCTGTTCGGATCCTGTATGTTGAAAACAAAATTATTATTGAAGTGACAAATAATAATAACGTTGGTTTGGAAGAAATAAACTGCGGAGTAAGACAAGAATGAGCATAGTCGCTAATAATTTTTAACATACAAGGTAATTCAGTCCTCGTCCCTGATACGCCGGAGCCATATCTTACACGTAGTGTACAGACTGAATTTACCAAAATTGGATGTTCTTCGTCGTTTAGTTTTGTAAATAATTAACCTTAACCTGTGAACTATGCGCTTCTCTCGTTTATCACTAGCTATGACAAGTGAGCGAGCGGCTTCACCTCGTGTTAGGGCTCGCCACTTCTCTGTAAAATTATTATTACTACCAGCTAGTCCCGGAAGCGAGCGCAAGGCGCCAGGTCAACGTATCACAGTTCGGCACCGGGCAAACAATTAATGCGGAGAGATTACGACCTTCCCATTTCCAGCGGATGCAGCATTTGCGCAATACAGACTTACAACGTTATTCTGAACTCTTGAGGTATTGCATGGTGCGCAAATGCATGGAAAACCAGGAATTTTATAAACTGGACTTTAAACAGATGAAGAGTGTTTTGAAAGAACTGAAACAATGTGCATAATGTGCAATATGCATTAATGTGCATAATTTGCAAGTAGGAAAATTCTCATGTTGCTGGAAGCGAAGCTCACCAACAGTGGGATAGGTCCCTCAGCTTTCCCTCTTACCCTGACCCCCCGAAGGTGCACAAGTGCCCCGACGGGTTGGTAACCAGATCCGGTCGGTACCCAGTTTGCCCTCACGGCAACCTTCTCATGCAATTTCTTTCCCCACACGTCATATACAGTTTTTACTGTTTTTTTTGACTGAATAAATAAATAAATGGCCTCTTTGAAGCTGGCTAACCATCCATAGCGGACTACAATAAACTATATGCCATCATACTAATTAATTACCCTTAAATTATCATAATTTTATTTTATTATCCAGACATTTTCTAAAAAATCGAGGGTCGACTAGCTTCAGACTGAAGCTAGCTAGCCACGCAACAAAATAGAGCAAAAGAATGAGAAAAAAATTAACAATAGAGTATTAATTAATTATTATTTAATTACTACATTTGAACATCATTGCAACAACAAATTGTTTAAACAATTTGAAAATATGTACCAAAACACAAAAAAATGAAAAAAGTCGTAAAATGTTTCCTTACCGGCAAAATACTAAATTGTTTCTACTGATTCACTCACATCAGTGGGGTAGCGTCAGGGGACGCTAAGATGCTGAACATTCCCACGTAAAATATTAACCAAATAAACCTAAATATTGTATTGATAAGTTTCCTAGTGAGTGAAATACGTGGAGCGAAACACGTTTTGTATTAATTTTGAAGTGATTTCCTATGATTGAATTCCGTGCGATTATACAAGCTGGTCTCTGATTGCTTGGACGCTAAAACGTTTCTAGCGTCTGCCGCGAGATTGCGACGAACAATGATGCATGCGCAGACGGCAAGGTTCTCCCCTCCCCTCTTCTCCCCTGCCCCAGAATTCTCGAGTCCAGAAAAGCTAGCATACGGCCGTGGCCAACGTCTCTTTCGTTGGCCACGATACGGCTGAGAAAGGGTTATGAGCAAGTTGCTCGTTTATACACAAGAGCGCAGCACACTGGAGGTTGTCAGAGAAATATTTTTCTTTCTCACTCGTGATTCTGTGCTTGGCCATGGGCACAAACTGTAGATATAGTACGCCTATTAATTCTCAATTAATATCTAAGAAGTTGAATTCTTACTTAAATACATTAAATTTAATTTTGGTTTGAAATATATAATTTCACAAGTGATCTCATTGTCAATAGCGCATGAGAACTAAAGCTGAACTATTTCATAAATTGTTTTCAAGAAGACTCCTGACATTCACCTGTTGAAGTATCGTAACATTTGTTTCAATAACATAGATTCTAGAGAACATTAAGAATCATGTCGTCTTCACTTCGCGTTATTGTTGAGCATCCCCAAACGTGCGAGTCACGCTACGCCACTGCACAACATATGATTTGTTTTAACACACATTGTTTAAATTAATTACTCTAAACAGTAGTTTTAAAATCGCATAGAGCTTTGCACCAAAAAATGCTTCTTACCGTCACAAAGTTCAAAAAATCATAAAATATAATCTTACCAGCGGACCACAGATTTATTAACACTAATTTGTTTAATATACTTCATATTTATTAACTAAATGGCTCACGAATTAATTACTGCGTTCAATTATTTATAATGAGACCTGAAGCAACACAAGGACATTCTCTCATTCAACTTTTGAACAAATATTCACAGAAAAAAAACTATTCGGCGTTATACAGAAATATTTGCCCAGGGCTCATTACAAGATACTATTTGTTTAAATTAATTACTATGCCTAAAATGCTCTAAAATGGACCGACCTTTGCATTAAAATCGCATTTTGCAAAACAAATTTAAAAAATCAAAGAATAAATTCTTACCAGCGAACCACAGTATTACCAACACTAATTTGTTACAAACTCTCTATATTTTACGATAAAATTACTTTAGAATTAATTGCTGCTTGAAATTGTTTATAACGAGCATCCAACCTCCAGACACATCAACTTATTAATACTTACCAGACAAAAGATCGCAGAAAAAATACTAACAGGCGGATTACTCAAAGGTTATTTCTGATTCCATCACTAGATCATTTGTTTTAAAAATAAATTGTTTAAATTCGTTACTGCAGACAGTTGGTAAAAAATCGCACAGAGCTTCGCACCTAAAAATGCGTCTTACCGTAACAAACTTCAAAATATCATAAAATGTAATCTTATCGGCGGACTACAGATTTATTCACACCAATTTGTTTAATATACTTCATATTTATTAACTGAATGGCTTGCTAATTAATTTCTGCATTCAATTGTTTATAATGAGCTCTGAAGCATGACAAGGGCATTCTCTCGTTCATCTTTCAAACAAATAATCACAGAAAAAAAACTATTCGGCAGAATACAGAAATATTTGCACAAGGCTCATCACCAGATATCTAGTGAATTAATACAAATTTGTTTAAATTAATTACTATGCCTACAATGCTCTAAAATGGGTCGTGTTTTCGCACCAAATCAAATTTCACAGTAAAATTAAAAAATAATCAGTGCATATATTCTTACCGACGACCCGCAGAAATACCAAACGTATTTGTTACAGACAATTTATATTTTACACTGAAATTGCTCTACAATTAATTACGGCTTGCAATTGTTTATAATGGGCATCTAAACTTCAGACAAAAAATCATATCACGTACTAAACAAAAAATCGCAGAAAAAACTAACTGGCGGAATACTCAAATGATAATACAGATTCCATCAATAGATATAGTTTGCTTTAAAAATAAATTGTTTAAATCAATTACCCCGGACAGGTGTTTTAAAATCGCACAGAGCTTTGTACCAAAACAATGCCGCTTACCGTCGCACATTTCAAAAAATTAAAATGTAATATTTCCGGAGGACCACAGATTTATTAATACTAAATTGTTTAATATACTTTATATTTATTAAGTAAACCTCTCACGAATAAATAACTGCATTCAATTGTTTATAATGGGGCCTCAAACATCGCAAGGGCATTCTCTCGTTCATCTTTTAAACAAATGTTCACAGAAAAAATAATATTCGGCGGAATAAGAAATTTTTGGTAAAATAAATTTTCTTCATAATTAATCCTTTATGTCATTTAATCCACTACTATTGAGAATTTATAAAAATGAAAATTTTTGAATTTTTTTTCCAAATACATACTGTGACATCCCAATTGGTAAAACTGATTTCCAAAAGCCACCAATGTACAATTAAATTACTTCCCATTACAATAAAAACATTCATCACACAACAATCCAACAAATTAGGTAACGACGGGTAACATTGTCCTGGGTGAAACATTGCCACAACTTCAAAAAATTTAAGTAGCGCAGTCGGTATCGTAAATTTATTTCCTGGCTGAGTTCCCATAGTTAGCTACCTCTCTTAGAAACGTTATATTCAATCGCTTGTTGCATTGGGTTGCAGTTATAACCTTAAATGTCCGTAAATATGGATGGTGTATTGTGGAGTCAAATCCCATAATTGAAACTTCGTTAATTTTGGATTCATTGAGTTGAAATAAAGGACATAGCTAGTATGTCATGTCCTAGGCATGCTAAGCCTGACTTAAATGACGCGTGTTATGACAAAATACGTTATTGTTGCTGAGCTTCCCAGACTAAATATGAAAAGGTGAAAGCACTTTCTTCCTATCGCAATTTACCACAATGTCAAACAGTTAAAAAACGTATTTTAGACTAAGTTCTAAAGCAGTATTTATTCTGTTTAGAGTATTCATACTGTCAAAAATCAAAGACTAATAATGTTCTAATGCATATTTAAGTGTTTCTGTTTCATATCCAACCCTCACACATTCAAATTTCCCAGAGACTTGGAAATAAATAGACCCCTGTGGGGTAACAATGCTACTTTGCTTGCTTTTAAAAAAGTAATAAAATATTTCAAATTTTGCAAGCTGTGACTTCAATATTTTCAAGAAACATTGTACTTTTGTGAAGGATTGAAGGGTCAAAATAATTATTGTGAAGATTGATCCAACAAAGTAGAACTTTAAAAGAATCAAAGATGTGGCAATGTTACCAATTTACCTTACTTTATGTTATTAAAGTAACACCATTAATTAAACTTTACATGAACAATCAATCATGAATGCATTAATTAATTTGTGAGCCGTTTAGTTAATAAATATGAAGTATATTACACAAATTAGTCTTAACAAATCTGTGGTCAGCCGGTAAGATTATATTTTATGATTTTTTGAACTTTCTGACGGTAAGAAGCATTTTTTGGTGCAAAGCTCTGTGCGATTTTAAAACAATTGTTTAGAGTAATTAATTTAAACAATGTGTGTTAAAAACAAATGATATGTTGTGAGGGAATCAGTAGAAAATTAAGTATTTCGCCGGTAAGGAAAATTTGTTCGATTTTTTTTCATTTTTTTGTGTTTTGGAACATATTTTCAAATTGTTTAAACAATTTGTTGTTGCAATGATATTAAAATGGAGTAATTAAAAGTAACTAGCTTCAGTCTGAAGCTAGCTGCCCCTCGATTTCTTAGGAAATATCTGGCGTAATTAATTTAAAATTATGATAATTTAAGAGTAATTAATTAGTAGTAAATGATGGCATATAGTTTATACCTGGGATATGGGCCGCCCTGCCAGCTCAGAGCTACTATCTATCCGGGCTAGTACCGGAGTCTCGACAATGCGCCACTGACTTGGCATCGGGAACAAGGCCCTCCTCTTGGCCCAGAGTATCGGAGCACTGCCACGAGCCAATAGCCAAACTGGGAGCCACTTGAACTAAGATTCAAGCTGCTCGGATCCTCAAACCCGTCTCCCCTCTGCCTACACTTCTAAAGACTATGGACGTGGGTATCGCTGGAACCCGGGCAACCTGTTCCCGGTAAGTCTCAGAGTCTCGTCGGACTTCTGTAAGTGGATTCCAGAGAATTTCGAAGAATCTCCTTCACCCGATCCTGCCCAAAGTTCGACGCGCCAGGAGCCCAACTGGTGAATGGCCTGGTTGAACTGGAAAACCAGGAGCTTAGCATCGTCTACTCACTGCCTCCACCTTGAAGGTAATGACGTGAGTGCCGCCACGAAACCAAGGGTAGTCGTCTGCATCTCACAACAGAGATCTTGCCCACCTACGCAGACAAGATCCCCCTGCGGGGGGGCACAGACAGACGGATGGACGGACGGACAGATGTTTTGTCGTCAATCGATTTTCTTGTATCAAAGACCCACAAAACATGGATTCTGGCTACAATAAATGTATGATCACAGGAGAGGGAGTCAAAGACCCTTGTAATCAAATGAATATATGTGAAGGAGGCGCGATAATGTTTAAAGGGACGAGATTGGTCTCTTTCGACCGCTGACCATCGTGCTGTTCACATCGGGTCTGGTACGTTTCGAGTTTTTAAAGGAAGCTTGGAGGACAATGTCATGATAGAACAGAGAAGACATAACTTTGAACATAGGAGGGGACTGGGCTTGTGTAATGTTAACAATCAATAAGCATCAGAAAAATTTGAGAATGATTTATTAAATATTTACAGCACGTAATTTGTGAACTGAACCATTTATTTGTGAATAGTAGAAGTGACGCGACAAGCTGCCCGGAAGAGGCGAAGTGTTGCGGACGGGCAAACGTTTTAAGATGGCTATCCGAGGAACTGACAATAACTCAGCAAATGCGCGGATGCTATTTTTCGTTAGAAACTGACATTGCATAATATGACCTTAACGGGTCCAAATAGGGTACGACAAATCATTGCAGCGACGGGAGATAGAAGATCTCATGGACGTTGGATATTTTCGTCCCCCGGAGTTCATCCAAAAAGTTATTGAATGCGCGTGAAGACAAGAAGTAAGAATATGTAAACTGATTTTGAGGTTCAGAAAGGAATCAGTAGTTAACATAAATTAGCTCATTAAATCATGTTAATGATTTTGAATGGAAATATTATATTTGTTGTTTGAAACAAGGATGATAATTCATATTTAGTAACAATCAATCAATGAATTTATTAGCTAACAAAATTTCCAGAAATCGCTGGTCCGTACGGATGGCCCGACCACAAATGACCAGGTAAGCTTTATTTTGTCGTACGTCGATACTCACAAGTAATAAAAATATTAAAGAGAATGCTATTGAAATTATTAATTATGAAATACATACATAAGCAGAGCAGCGCAAATCAAAATTACACAAAGAACGATTATAAATATTAATATTGGCCTCAAGCAATTGCGAGCATATTAGCAAATTTAATTATAAATAACAACCAAAGAATAATAAGTGCATTTCACATATTACTCTAAAGGTTGAAGAAGACAATAATAAATGTGCACTATTTTATTAATCAACGAAATTATATAAACCTGTGTAGTTTTATCCTATTTGGTGATATATTTGTACTTTTATTGTAGATTCCTTTTCTATTTCATTTATACACATATTTTGGTTGTACATTATTACTGTATTGTGGATATGGATATCTTTATCTACTCATGAAGTTCTGTTTTGTATTGCCTTGATGCTGCTTAACATTTTGTCTTCAAATTACGCTATCTATATTGTAATCCAACACTCTAACTATCTCGCTGCGATGGAGCATGCCCGGCTACCAGTCGGCAGACGTTGCTTTTGACCTCTGAAAAGCCTGATGGGGAGAGGGGACGCATGCATGCCAGGGATTTATATGCATTCTACTTATAACAATTAGTCTTATATTTAACACTAGAACGCCCGGCTTTCTAATACACCCTAGGACGCCCAGTGGAGTCGTTTCGACTCTGAGCCTTGAATGATACACCCTCAAAAGAAATATTGCAAAATTATTTATCTACGTCGTAATATTTATTTAGTGTATAACTGAATTATTGCACCACAACTTATATTTTAAACAATTTTTGGCAATTCTATTCTGTAGAATGAAAGCTAAAGAAACATCTTGGACTGAATGAGAAAGTAAACGGGCAAAATAATATGCTGAAAAGTAAACTTTTATCAATTAATAACATTTTTTCAACAATACCAATAAAAATGTTATAAACTATTAATTTTCTATAATACGAGTTTCACATGTGTCAGAAAAATATATTTCCTTTGCATTGCATTTCCCATAGTCTCGCATTATACATATGAATATTTAAAATAGTCTCTTGTAAATCAAAATATTGCATGGCTTACCCCGACAGAACATTCGCTTACCCTCATGTTAACATTAAAAATATGTGGAATAGGGTCTGCTGTGTGAAAGTGCTTGCGACTAGTGGTTGGAGGCCTCACCGGGTCGTCGAGGAGGCGGTCGATGCGCCTCTGCGGGGGTTCCCCGCGTCGCTCGCGCACCAGCAGGTAGATGGTGTCCAGCTCGGGGCAGGAGCGCAGCAGCTTCTCCACGACCAGTTGGCCCAGGAAGCCCGTCGCCCCAGTCACCAGCACCGAGCGCCCGCCCAGCCACTCGGCCACGCCCGGCCGGTCGTCGGCCTCCGCCGCCGGCAACGTCGAGCTGCAAGCACATCATCATCCCTGCACATCTGCTTAACCTCGCGTTCACCTCGAATCATTGTAATGTCTTTTTACACCCTGGAGTACAGTGACTTTCCTCAATCCCATTGCAGTCGAGAACTGCCGCCTGCCGCTAGTACTTCCTTTGGCGCTTGAACCGTGTTACAGATAAGGAGGTTGGGGGCGTTCACATAAACCCTTGCGGAACGTACTCCCCTCAAACCCAGATTTTCGGGAAGGGAGAGGTCTGAGAAGGAAAAGCATTTTAGAGGTGCTGCTTGGTGGTAGGGATAGGGCCCAAGAAGCCACGATATTAAAGAAAATATACTGGGCCATCGTGGCACTTGAACCCGCACACCCCTCAGCACGCTGCCGTCGTAACCACCAACACGTTGTGGGAACCGACCAGTAGTCTACTGGCTGTCGATCGATACTCTTCCGAGGTTTTTCCGATCCATACCAGGCGAATGCCGGAGTAGTGCCCTCACAAAAGGGCGAGCACTTACACTTGCACATACTACATTATCAAACACGACCAGTCGGGAGCATAGAGCTTGCCCCGGCTGGGGCAGTGCCATGCTGGCGGGATATACAGGTGAGTCACGTAACTTTAGAACCTCTTGTAACTTTTGAACGGTTGAAGTTATTGCAATGCAGTTTTCATGGAAGTGAATGGGGGAATGGGGTTAATTGATATGTGAATTCATTTCTCTTTAATCACTTGTATTTTACGAGATATTTGAGGTAATTTTGTTTGTTTGTTTTTTCAAATGGGACTATACATATTGTTTCAGTCCATCATGACCGGCGTGAAAACACAAATCGAACGACATACATATTGTCACATGTTCGATAAGCATTTTTTTAGTAATTTTGACTTTTTTGCGACTAGTGTTTAACGGATATTTTCAATGTAACAGTCCGCTCCACAAGATCACGCAGCGCTCCCCCTGCAAACGCGCGCTCGGGGAAGGGAACGGATTTTAGTACTTGAAGATATGAAACAAATTCCACATATTCACAGAAGTTTTTCCTAAACTTTGCTGTCCATCCTGTCCTATTTTCAGATACTTTGTGTTTTCTTAGGGATTGAAAATACGGATTTGTCATAACAATTTTATTACAATACGTACTTATGACAAATCCTTATTTTCCATCCTTCAATTCCCTCATTCAAAGAAAAACAAAAATCTGAAAATGCGGAAGGATAGAAAGCAGAGTTCAGGAAAAAACTGAAATGGTTCTGTGACTATTTGGAATATGTTGCATATCTTCAAATACTAAGATCCCTTCCCTTCCCCGGGCGCGCGTGTGCCGGTGGAGCGCTGCGAGACTGTGTGGTGGACTATAAACCCTAGTCGCAAAAATCGTTAAACCCGTTAAACCCTAGTCGCAAAAATCAAAATTACTCAAAAAATGCTTATCTAACATATCACAATATGTATATCACTGGATTCGTCTTTTTACGCTCGTCATGACAGACTGAAAAAATATGTGTAACCACATTTGAAAAAACAAAGTTACCTCAAAATGCAAGTGATAAAATAGAAATGAATGCATGTATCCTCCTTTCCTTCATGCCCTTCCGTGGAAACTGCATTGCAATAACTTCAACCGTTCAAAAGTTACAGAAGGTGCTAAAGGTACGTGACTCACTTGTATATCTAGAGAATGGGAGTGGGGAAGCTAATACTTGGACATTGAAATCACCGTTAGCGAGCGTATAGGTTGACGCCGGATGTCACCATCCAGGGAGGGAGGGTCACTCTTGCAGTAAAACGTTCACTACACGGTCAGAACTTATGACAATAGCAGTTTACATGCCCGAAAATATTAATCAAACCAAATCCACTTGCCGCCGTAACAACTTTCTCTTGCGACTTGTACCAAGAGAAAGATAAGTATTCTAGATTCAGTAATGAGAGTAGGTGAAGTTCGAAAAACAACTCTATTTTAACAAAATCTATATGAGCTGTTGGCTCTCCATCGTAACTATTAATTCTTGCATAAAGCTTTTTCGACCGCATTGCGGCCATCTTCAGTGCTACAAAAATAGCACTGTAGCACTGAAGATGGCTGCAATGCGGCCGAAAAAGCTTTATGCATGAATAAATAGTTACGATGGAGAGCCAACACCTCACATAGATTTCGATGATATAAGCATCGTAAACACCGCACCATTTCTATTTTAACAATTTTCGAAAATTCGGTTTTAATGAAAATCGCACATTTACCATATTTTTACGAGCAAGTTGGTTTACTTGAACATGATATTTAAAGATAAAATCTGTAGGTATTTCGGAGAAAATTTTGAAAATGTAGTATGAGTGTCCTATCGGATCGTAGTAAATTCTTGTTGTTTCTAAATATGCATAATTTCTTCAGTATTCGCTGAATAGAGGTACTTTTTATCCTCAATTTTAAAAGAATTAAATTTCGAAAACAAACATAAAATACACTGGGTAAGTGTTTAAAGTTTCATTCTCTGCTTACTTAGTAATAATACATTTGATTCGAATCTAAAAGTCGAATTACATTTACACATTATAAACAAGTTATTCAGCATGCTGAATAACTTGCTGATGAATAACTGAATGCTGAATAATATACTGTGTAACTTGTTTATAACGTGTAAGTGTAATTCGACTTTTAGATTCGAATCAAATGTATTATCACTAAGTAAGGAGGGAAAGAAACTTTAAACACTTACCCAGTGTATTATATGTTTGTTTTCGGAATTTAATCCATATCTCGTCCATATTTTACATTTCGGTCAGTTATTTCGCTAGTTTCAACGCAAAGCTGAATGAGAGTCGGCAACGTACAACTCTCGTGTTGCTTGCCAATAATATCTCTGTTCTAATCATGACGAGTTCGCGCACACTTGGGAATTCCCACTCCTTCGTCTTCCCATTCTGAAATTTCACTCTTCCAACAAGCGTCTACACGCTGAGCAAACGCCTACACGCTACAACCGTTTCGTGCGGCGCAGTAGCAGGTAGCGAGAGAATGTCTCAAGGTCGACGGGTAGCAGCCTGCTGTCTCCCCGCTTCTGCGGCAACCTTCCACTCGCCTCCGCAATCCCCGTTTGTTCTTTCCATGCCAAGCGTGACGTGCGGTCGGCGACCGACTCCACTCAGTTTCTTTTTTTCTGGACGATTTTCTCTGACGTCATTATACCCATTACATCCGACAGCTTCAGACGTTACAATGAAGGTGCTTGAAGTAGAGTTTATTGCCAGCAATTCACTGTGGACGCAATCCGCGAAATAAATTATCTTATAAATTTAGTAGATCTGAATTTCGTTCTAATTCCCCTAGCTGCACAATGGTTCATTACACTAGGCAACATACGTTTGGTAAGAAGTAAATCAATATGTATTTTTACTTTCCCGTATACGTAGGTATATACGGAGTATAAAAGTTATGTAATGCTGCGGAAAATCGATTTCGAGATTTCAACGGAAATACACGTTTTGGGGCCCCTTGACACCAAACAAGTGGTTCTTTTCAAAACGTCCGTCCGTCCGTGTGTCTGTCCGTCAGTCTCTGAACAACCGTAGCGCCGAAACCATAAGTACGATTTCTTCCAAAATGAATATTCCCCGGCCGCTCTGCTTCCACTCAAAACGCTGCGATTTTGAAAAATATTCTTCAAATTTTGGAGGTACTTTACATGAAGCCCCCCAGATATTTTCAAAATTTTCTCAAAACTGCTCCAAACTTTTTCCTCAAATTCTTGTGAGAATAGAGTATACACCCATAAAGGTGGCATAGGTCCTATTTTCACGGTTTATTTATTTATTTGGTCAAAAAACAGTAAAACTGTATATGACGTATGGGGAAAGAGATTATCTGCGCACATTTTCTTGAGGTTCAGAATAAAAAAAAGTACCAACATTTGAAAAACTAGAACAAGAATTTAGAAAAAACAATATTTTAGAAAATAAAAATTAGAAACATTTTTGTTCCCGAGTTATAGAAAATCGATTTCAACGGTAAATGAACTGCTGATTTGATTTTTCTGCAGTGCTAACAAAATAGTAACAAACATCAGTTCTACTCCTACCACAACAAGCAAAAGGAGTGCTCAACAAAAAGTGAGCACAGTGAAGCTACATTTACGTCCAGAAGCAAAACAAGGGGCCATCTCAGCATTTGCTCAATAGATTAGGGAAACTGGACAAAAGCCTGATCGAGATGGGGGTCATTGACCCGGAAGCTGAAGTACATTACTTGTTACTGGCGTATTAAATATTTTTTTAAATGTATACAATACAAACGTAAACTAATTCATTGTATATCATTGTTTTGTTAAAATAAACATTATTTTTCCTTTTGACGATCAATATAGTCTCTAATTGTATAGAAACAGTTATGCAGCAGAAAAGATTTTACTTTTAACTTAAATTTGTGTACCGACTTTAATTGTATAATGTCATCTGGCAATGCGTTGTAAAGTAACGTACATGTATTGTATGTTGATTTCCTGTACTGAGCTGTTGATACTGACACTTGATGCACGTGATTTCTACGGCGTGTATTGTAATTATAAATATCAATATTGCATGAAAATATGTTCCCTCCGTTAAGTAGGTCATTTTTGACAAATATTACAGATTCGTAAATAAATAGGCAAGGAAATGGTCAGATTCCAAGATCAATGAAAAGAGTCTTGCAGTAATCACATGGAAGGCATTTTTTCATTATTCAAATAATTTTCTTTTGGAATCTGAAGGTCTGAGTACTACAGGATGAGCTTCCCCAGAATATTATGCCATATCTCAGGCGGGAATGTACATTTGCAAAATAAACGCAACGAGCTGCATGAAGGCTGACAGAATTTAAAAGAATCCTGAATGCGAAACATAATGGACTTAATTTAGTGTTTAATTCCATGTGTTTCAATTTTTTTCGGCATCTTCCTAGAATGGAAGATAGAGATTTCTCCCCCCAGATAAAATGTATTGTCCAAAGTGTGTTCTTTCATTAAGGTCATGTATATTTTTTTAAAAACTGTAGTAGTTTTCGCGCAATATTGCGTGCAATATTTGCAATTTTAAAAAATTACAAAAACAGTTTTTTCTCAAAAACAGCTCCAATTTTTTTCTTTAAACTTTTGATAGGGATAGTGATAAATGTCCTCTATGAGATGACATTAACGCCATTCTGCTCTATTCTTTTGTTTTATCAAAAATTACAAATTACAAAAGTTATGTAATGCTGCGCGATAAAAAAGGCGATATAAAGGCCTCCATAAATGTAGCGTTTCTTAGTAACGAATCTGAGTAGAGGACAGGAAAACGTGAGGCAATAAAGTGAGGAATCCCCATTATTCGGCGAGAGTAAAAGGGGCATGTGACTGTGTGTTAGGAGACACAATAAAGAAATTGGTCGAGACTTGTACCGAAACTAATGGTGGGAATAATATTGTCAATCCTCCAGTGGTTCAACCAGAAAATATTATTCTTCCACCACTGCACACTAAACTTGCTGATGAGCTTGGTTGTAAAGTCTTTGCAGGAAAATTGGGTTTACAAAAAGTTTTCTGTGCCCGTTCAGTAAACGAGTCAACAGAATGAATTGTTCGTTGGCATGGTATTTGTCTTGTTAGGTCTTGTTATGGTCTGTACAGTCAAGCTCTAATGTACTTGAAGGAAATGTTTCTCAAGATTACTAACGCCCAACTTATTGCTGGTATTTTTACAGGGCCTCAAATAAGGAATTTATTAGTGATTTGATTAAAATGAAAAATTTGGTTACCATGTCCTTGCCTACTAAGCGTCATTTGGTTCTGTGATATATCACAGAACCAAATTTCGCGACAAAGTATGACACTAATGTATGGGCAACTGCCAATGATAGGGCAGCAGTGTAACTAACCTCAAGGTTAATATACTTGTATACGCACGACAAAAATTATAGTGCTAGATAACGACTTCTATAAAACTGGTATCAACAAGCATTCTCATAGTGTACAAAAACGCAACACATGTGCAAAACGGAGGAAAGGGTGCAGGACCCAGTAATCAGGTCACCGGCCGGGCCTCAACACCGCATTCCAATCTGTAAACTACAATTTTTTTGTTGTGTTCTGTTTTAGGGGGCTGTAGCTCGCACAGTGTTAGATAAAAAAAATATATAAAAGTAGGAAATTTCATTCCCTTCAAAATTGGGTGATTTTATTTATCACAATCATCTATTAAACAGTATAGCCCGTTTTGCTCACTGTACCCGCTCAGTGTGTATTGCAGCGGTATGTACATTCCGGGTTGCACAATGATTTTGATTGTCAATGTCACTCCCTACCCATCCCCGCCTCTAGAGGTGTCTTACCTCCACTGTATTTTTTGTCCATTGTAACACCCCAGTAATACTGTATACTAAATTTTGTTGAAATGAACTTGTTCCCGCGTTAAAGATTTGAGCTGGAACCCGAACACTCGCAAATACACATGCAACTACCATTTTATATCTGAAGATTTTCGGCAATTATTACAATACTTTCACCGACAGTGAGATAAGTAATAGTATTGCATGCAATAAATATGTCCTTTATAAATTGATTATAATATCATAAACCTGTGTATTTTTGTACACACTTTTGAGAAATGAAAAAAAAATAGTTTTTTAAAAAGCTGCAGCTTGCTTGGTAATTCATTGTTGGTGCTTCATTTTGTGTTTGTAAGTGTACGTTTGCTAAGTTTACTGTAATATTTGGTGTAGGTAACGTTCTCAGTGTGTTCCTAATTTTGTCCATTACAATGAATATAACACCAAGGAAACATGAAAGAAAGCTGCCAGTTTTTTCAAAACGAACAATATTCAAGTGCTCCAGTGTCCCGGAAATTCTCCTGATACAAATGCAATCGCAAGACTCCTGATCTAAGGCTAATCGACTCAGAAAAATGAAATGTGACACAAAAATGAACCTTCTTTAGTCAGTTGTGTGTGGTTTCGTGACTAAGAAATCAAAAAAGAATGTTTAATTTTAGTAGTCAATACCTATGAGAATGAATTAACTTATTAGTAATAATGGAGGACGTGTCAATTACGATTGTTATTACGTACATGAAAAGTTTAAGTTTCGTATGTTTTCCACTGTGAAAATAAAGTGTTCTAAAGGGCAGCATGTGTCCGGATTATGTTGTTCGCTACTGTAGTAGTATAATATTGCGAAACACTGTACTAATTATGTGAGAAAGTATGTGATTAAACATCACTAGTTACTTTGCTCGCGAAACATTGAAAATGATTCACTACAGTGCAATACTCGTAAACTGAAACTAATGCGGAAATTAATTAAGACCAAATACGTTTCTTTCCATTGTTTTCCGGTACCTCATTATTTTGGTCTCCTAGTCTAACATTTTACAAATCAATTTATATTGTATTGTGTGTACCATTCGTAAAAATAGCAACCTGAATTATCTTGTATTGAAGGATCGAGGAATGAAAATAAATCTTCAATTGTATTAATTCGTTCAATTAAATCACACTTCAAATAACCTAAAGAAAAGGTATTTGCATTAATACAGAAAGTCACATGTCTGAAATTGATATTCTGGAGAAAAATAACAGAAAGGGAAGAAGGTACAAATGAAGAATGGAACGCATTTCTTTGTCGAGAGAAAAAATTCACTGAAACATTTGGAAACGTCTCATTATTTGCGACTCGAAAAGAAATTATGCAATTTTCTTTGTTCACAGTCTCATGACGCTACTGTTGAAACGCTTTATAAGTCTGAGAAAATATACATATTTGAAGAAATCACTACAAGCGCACTTGTAAGCTAGAACAGTTTATACTTTCTGTAAGTTTGTTCTTTGTGCCGTAGCATAAGTTTTCCCCTACTAATTCCGCAAACCTGCGAGAACTCTTGCATGTTAGACCCCACACTCATCCCTATCCTTCTATTTCCATTCTAAGAGGGAAAGTTGTTAATGAAACGTGTTTATTTGTTTCAAAATCTAGAAAGGTAACTTGCATTGTACTAACATAATATCAAATAAAAATAAAAAAACATTGTAATTGATGTTTAAAATAAATTTTCAATAAAGATTTATTCAGTATCATGGAGAATTTTCTTGGAACAGTTCACAACACTTCCTTGAAGACACCATTTGAAGTAATTATTCACTATTCGTTTATATCTTCGTGATAGACAAAATAATATTAGCTTTTTACTTTTGAGAAAGCCACGTGTCTGAACCGGCTGACTTGAAAATTTCATCGAATCGCTGCTGATTACGAAAATACTGGTAAAAGTAAAACACAAACACAGTCTTCACTCTTCATTTACACCCCATTCCTCCACAATTAAGTACAGCACTTACAGACCACGGCAAATCGTTAATTCAATAGTTTCACTACATGCATAAGAAAAAAATCTTCATAGGTATCAAGCAACTATAATAATACTTCTAGTTGTTGCTGGAGAGCAAATCGTAAATTAAGACGTATAAGACGTATAATCGTATAAGATCGAGAAATCTAAGTCATCTAAGTATGTCGTCACAAAAATGGACAAAAGCTGAAATATTTAGGTGGCAATGGTGTATTGACGCGCCGAACCGAAAATTTAATCGAATGTCCAAGAATGTCTCATATTGTAGATTATGGTGTGAAAAAAGTTTCTTTGAGACTTTTTTTCTTTAAGAGCTATTAGACGATATAGATTCGAAAATATTGGTAAGTGGTGCGGGTTGCATTTGACATGAATATTTAAATGCGTTTTATTAAACAAATCCTTCATATTTTAAAAGTCAAGGTGCAATTCGTTACGTCTCCATGAAATTCTTTCTCGTTAGAGACCTTATTTATAATGATTGGTTGTGTGTGAGAGCCCCAAAGGAAAGGTATACTACAGAAGTAATGTAGGAGACGATTCCAGGCGGTTGGATGGTTCATAAGTAAGAATTTGAATATTATTTCATGTTTCTTTGATCGTTTCTTGCATTCTTTTGTTATACCTTTACAAAATCATCTATTAGAAATTATTTAAAATTGCTGTGTGTAATTCAGTTAAATTTTTAAACAAATATATGACTTTGCTTCGCATAATAAGATGGAATGAAAAGTAATGCATGTAAAAACAGAGTATTTTGATGAATTTATGTTTATTATTACATTTTACTCTCTATTTTCATTTTCTTGCTAGCGATATCAACAATGCTAATTGGGAAAATGTGGATCCCATACGAATTAGCGATCTTTGTTGCTTGTTGCAACATATTGTTTTAACGCTGCACTGGTTACAGAAGGTGACAATGACAGCCGCCGCTCAGTCGTGTTAATATAAACTAATAATTTTTATTTCACGGCTAAAACACCAATCGCTAATCTTTAGTGCATTTATGTAGAACGTGAATACACTGAATTCAATGGCAGAAAGCTGTTTTCGTTTAAACGTTTGAATTAAAAAAATTATATTAATTTTCACGTTTCGTTTATTTCGGGATTTTTCAAATGGTTATTGAAGCGTAAGACTTTCTCACATCATAAGAATACATATCTATTGACATCAACTTACAATACAATGCTCACTGAAGTTAATTTCATGACCTTAGAAACTTATACTTGACGATAAGCGAGCATATATCAATAACTTAAGCAAATTATTGCCCCATTACGGGGCAATTAATAAAGGAAGCTATAAACATTTTGTACAATACGGAAACATATTCAGAGAAACAATTCAGTGAAACCATTGAAGATTTTCAATTGCAAGCGCAACAAATTCAAAACTTGTAAGCACAAATAGAATTATAACATCAACTTCAGCAGATGGAAGACCATCATCAACAATAGCTGCAACAATTAAAATTCCAGTTTACACAACTACAGCAGCAGCCTGGCGTACAGTAGCAGCCCAAACAACAACAACCACAGCCGACAGAACCAAGTTCCTCACCAGGACCTAGTAAGTAAAAATTCAAGTTCTAGTTCAAGTTCAAATTTCGTAGATGAACAACCAGCAAAAAGGAAAAGAACAACAGAAGTCTGACAACACTCATACAATATTCCGGTTTCATCTAGCTATGAGCTACTAACCATAGAAGAAGACAGTAAATCAGAAAGTGAAACCTACTACAGTTAAAATCCCACCAATTAATGTGATACGTTAAAATTATTCTTTATTAATTCAAGACATACGGAGAAGTGCAACCAATGATTTCACAATTCGTATAAACAACAATTAAATCAAAATCATGTTCGCCACTACAGAAGAATTAAGAAATTTTTAGAAATTTTACGAATAAAAAAACATACCGTTCTATATGTTGGCCCATGGGCACCAATAAATGATTCAAATTTGGCGCCGTTCCGGGAAATCAGTTATTAAAAACACTCTTTGGTCTTAATTACCACCTCAGAATTTACATTTTAAACGCCCCGCTTTGGACTTCCCCAAAATTCGCGCGCTATTTCTAAAAAAAAAGGCGCAAGCACTTCTTTCCACTGAGTGCTTTGAGGGGGGAGGGGTACTTCCCCGCCAACGGTACAGCTGTTGGCGAAGTACTTTCAAATTCCCCCGCCAGATGGCAGCGCAAATTGCACCACTGTCCAGAAGCTGTATTGATTATTAAAAACGAAAAGGCTTGGAAATTTTCGTATTAACATAGCATTATTGCAAACTTCAAAACGCCAAGACAGCGATAACATAGCAATACTGTTTCCGCACATGGAAGCAAGCGGGAGACTGAGGGTATTAACGTGCCCTGATTGGTGGATTTAAACTCTAAACAGTTGGTACGAGAGCCGACAGTCGGTCGTTTCAAAGAGTGTATACATTCTCCCGCTTACGAATGTGTTCACGTAATTGAATATACGTTTTGAAAAGGAAATTAAGGTAAAACAGTTGCTCCCGGCGGCAATACAGGTAAAGTTTAACTATTCATTCAATGCAAACTCATTTTTTCATATAAATCTTCTTATAAAAAGGGATCCAATGTGTGTTTGCAGAGATCGGGCGAATTTCCCAAAATGTATGTATCAGTACCTCACATTTTAGCACTCCCAGCACATCATTTGAAGTTTATTTCGCTGCTTCACTAATATACATACTGCGACCGGCTGCATTCTGTCTATCTAACTATTATCTAGCATCCCTTCCTTTCCTATCTTTTATCTATTAAATTGATTCATTAATAATTACTTTATCATTGGATGCGGCCATTTGCAAAACATTTATATGTCGTAGGTCCGGCGCAAGTTTCCACTACTGGATGAAGACCTGCTTTCCTTTTTGTAACACTATCCAGTATCTACTATACTACAAATAAATCCAAATTCAATGCAAAAACCAAATCACAAACTCACCGTGTTTGTTACTCTTTATTCGGCTTCTTGGCGTTGTATATTCGACTAACATGATCATCAACACTGTTCCGCCATAATATAAACAAAATTCAAAACAACAGAAAATAAAAAAAATCAACATTCACACAATATTTACAAATCATTCACACCACGAGACATGCGCATTCTCCCTGTATGTCCGTTTTCTTTGTCAATAAAAATTTTAATTAAAAAAACGATGACATGCTTGGGCTTCAACAAAATATGATAATTCTCGTCGTATTTATCAAAGTACATAAGTCACTACTTCCCTTTTGTAGCGATGTCGTAACTGCGCCCAACTTCCTTAACGTCCACGACGGCTACACCAAGTTCCAGTTACCACTTACCATATCATCAACACAACTCACCAATAAATCGACTGTCACTATAAAAAACTCGAAACATTCTTTTCTTCACGTCCGAAAATCATTTGTCGCATAGCAAGACATGAGGTCCTCTCACCTCTGAGACTAGAATTCATGTACCGAAAAGTATTGTTGCAATTCATTAGCAAAACTTTTCCTTAACAAAACACGCTCTCTCAGTCTTTTGTCCTTCTTTCTTGACATCAAATTATTCTGATTTACGCCTGCCAGGCGTCCCCTTGCTTAACGGTATCTGCCAAAAATTCCCTAAATTCCCGTTTTCGATGTTTATTAGTCCGAAGCACCCCAATTTCCCGTTATTCAGTTCGAATTTCGTACTTTTCTGTGCTTACTCACACCATCAATTCTCCGCCACTTGTCTTTTGACAACAGTTACTATGTTAAATAGAAAACCACACATTTGGTGCCTTATAAACTATATGTGCCGACATAGAAAGTTATTCGTAAATTTCCCTTAAGCTAATTATTGTTTTGAACTAATGTTTATTCACCGCGGCATTTCGAACACAATAAATGTCCACACGCCATTCTGCTGTCATTTGTTGAATCTATAGTCGGCTTCCTCTGTGACGGTTCTTTTATTGAAAAAAATACAAATCATTGCAATACCGTGATCCAACAATAAAAACATTTACAGTAATGTTAAAAGGTATACCCGAAACTATTTCAGAACCCGAAATATTAGAGGAGTTTAAAAATAAAAACTATCCAATGATAAAAGTGTGTAGACTGTACAATAAACAAAAACAGCTTCTGAAGACCTGTGAAATAGACCTAATGGACACACCATGTGCAACACATTTTTTCAGTAAGAAGATATATGTGCAGTGTAATTCAAATTCAGCCCCGTATCGAGCGAAATGAGCCTGTATAATGCAAAAATTGTCAAAGATTTGATCATTCCCACGCAAATTATTATGTGGTTTCAATATGCGTTAGATGCAATAAAAGTCACCATGATACGCAATGTAAAAAAAGTAAAAGTTATCCACCAATCTGTGTAAACTGAAATGGGAACACACTGCGAACTATCGGGGCTGCCCTTATAAAGCGGCCTTCCAGTCTTGGAAATCACCATTCAATCACAGGTATCACAGTAATCACACCTAGAGTGAAAAATTATTGTGCCCATATGCCACAAACTCAGAGTCCCCAAGAATTTCCTCGATTACAACTAAACAAACCACAACTTGACCAACATAACAATATATTCCCAAACCATCTCACATCGAAATCTCTTAATAATATCATCAATAGTAACTAAACATTTTTCAGCAATCATGTGTCAAATCCAAAACATACAAAGGCTCATTCCAGCAACTCAATAACATAACATTGGGAAATAAATGCAACAAAACAAAACTATTTAACTGGAACGCAAATGAACTAAAAAGACAAAGACGTACTTTCAAATATTTTCTGCATCAAAATGAAAGAGATATAGCTTGTCACCGAAACACATTTAATACTTGCCGAAAAATTTCAAATTAATGCCCATAACATATATAGAAAGGACAGACACTTGGCCACAGAATGAGGTGGAGTAGCGTTAATTACATCAAAACGAATTACACATATGATGACGCGATGCCCAAATTCACCGAATCTAGAAATCATAGCGGCAAATATTAAAATCGGAAATAATAATTTAACCCTAATTACAACATATAAACCTCCCAATAAAAAATTCTCACTTACATGATATAATGAAATATTTACCAAAATCAAAACATAAGTTTTTGGGCGACTTAAATAGTAAAAACCAGTCTCGGGGATATAATATTACCACCCAACATAGTATTAAACTACATTCATTCGCCACAACAAACAACCTCAATATATTAGCACCTTTACATCCCATTTGTGGAACAGTTAACTGATATTTTGAATATCATTATAATAGAAAACACTAATTTACCAGGTGAACGAAGAGTAACTGCAGATTCAGATCGTAATCCAGTAATTGTAACTATTAAAGAGCTTCAATCAAGAGTATACAACATTACATCAAATATTAAAACCAAATAGAAAAAATAACTGGAACAAATTTCAAGAATGGGTTAATACAAATCCCCACTAGCACACATACAATTAAGGAATTAAATAAAGAAGTTCTGAATTATACACAAACAATCCAAAACTCGATTGAACAATCAAAGAAATAGCTCTGCAAAACACAAAACCTATTCCAATAAAAATAGTGAATATAATTAAAACAAAATATAATCTGAGAAGATATTGGCAAAAACACGAAGAACCGATATAAGAGCTATAATAAAATATGCAGATCAATAAAAAGTAAATTTGATGCATATAAATTAAAAGAACTACCAACATATGATCATACCAACATATGATCAAGTAACTTTACCTGAAAAGTATACGATTATGGTCAACCACTAAAAGATAATGTAAAAAAACCGGACATACCAATATTAAAAGATGACACTGATGAAGCATTTACTGATGTACAAAAGCTGAGGCTATAGCTAACCACTTTGAAGGTACTTTTACAACTAATCCTGCAATAGACGATGATTTTGACAAAATTGCAGCCCATGAATTGGAAATACCGAACTAGTGATGCTACAACAGAACGTACTTTCCCGCGTTATTGGCAACGGCTTCGTAGGATTCAAATATTGCACTTTCTGCACTACTAACATCTTAACTATTATTCGAAAACGTCCAATTCAACAAAGAAGCGAACAACTCATTGTTTCCATCAAGGTGTTGTCAAAACTATGTGAATTCCACAAATGCATAAAAATATAATACAAAAGTTTTGTATACTTGTATTGGAAAAAGAAGTCTGATACCATACAGCTCTATCAAGACACAACAATGACACGTAATTAACAGAAATTCGCGACAGCGGAACGGAATTAAATTGTTGCGTTCCCTGCATTATCGATACTCTCTTAAAGAGCTAGCAATTTTTATTTCCAATATTTGAAAATAAATAATTTCTTTAAATATTAATGTGTAAATGCATAACAAGACGTCGAATGTAAAAATGAACAAAGAAATAATATACAAAATTGCAAATTCTAATTTACACGATGCATCCGGCTGTCTGAAGCGCAGGTAATTTTGCAGCGGGATATTTTGTTTGTCACAAATTATAGAAAAACTAGTCGTATTTTCAAAAAATTACGCATGACCATATTTGGAGACGTAGTTTTGATAAATATTGAGAAAACCAGCTGCCATCTATCACAGCCCAAATTACATTTTTTTTGGCAATTTCCTAATTTTTCGCTTTCCTAATGGTAGAACGGAAATATTAATTTTAGAATATTAAAGGACACAAAAACCTCATCCTAAATGGCAATTTAAAAAATATACTTGTTTTTGAAGAAAATGGCGTTGAAGCGCTACTGAAAATGGGAAATTTGAAGGTCTTTTGCACAGAAAATGTTCGAGTTTTCAAAAAACATAATTTGAAGTCATTTAAAGCACTTACATTCACAAATATAATAATGTTTACAAATTGCTGGTAAAGTGCATATTAAAAATTTGAGAAACCTTTCAAACCAAGTCAAAACATGTCGTATTTGTAATTTTTGAAAAAACAAAAGGATAGAGCAATATGGAATTTGTCATCTCATAGAGTACATTTAGTACTATCCCTACCAAAAGTTTAAAGAAAAACGTTTGAGTCATTTTTGAGAAAATTTTTGTAATTTTGTTTTTGTAATTTTTAAAATTGCACATATTGCACGCAATACGCAAAAACCACTGAAATTTTCAAAAATATATACATGACCTTAATGAAAGAACTCACTTTGGAGAAGAAATTTTATTCGAAGAAAATATTTCTATCTGCAATGTTATAGTTGGGGGAAGACGCCGACAAAAATTCAAAATTTTGCAATATCAAAAATTCAGAGTTTCAACCCACATGAAATCTACGCCATTCTCTTAAATTATCTTCAGATTATCCAACAACAAAACTTAGTCAAAATTGTTGGCGCCATTTTTTTGAAAATGTATCAGGGGCTTCACATATAGTACCCTCCAAAATTAAAATGTTTCAAATTCAAGGGGCCGCGAGATCATTCAGATCGATCGGGGAGTATCAATTTTGGAGAAAATCGGCTGAAAGGTTTAGTCGCTAACGTTGTTCACATACAGACGGACGGATAGACGTTTTGCTTTCAATTGGTTTTTCGGTATCAAGGACCCACAAAATAGGGATTCTGGTTACACCACGTGTTAGGAGATTTTTTTCTTAATTTAACAAGTGGATTAATGCACTTGTTCGTCACCAGGGCCCTGTAATAAGAGTTTTTTCTGCCGAAAAGCCACCCTTTTTCGAAGCAGCATTAAATAACTTTCCCTATACTACACGTACGCACGTATAGTATACGGGAAACTAAAAATTAATTTTGAGTATTGTGTTTCAGCAGTATTCCACGTTGGCTGAGTATTTGACCAGATGACAAATTCTGTACACTGCAGCAACATCCAGACAGTTCATTGAAGAATGTGAATGGTCATCTGTTTGTTTTTCTTTGACACGAGTATGAGTTTACGAGTTGGTCCAGGGCGTCAACTCCAAATTCCGTAGAATTGTAACAAAGTATTATTTCCGGTTTATTACCTGGCTCGTCTATGCAGGGATTGCATTGTTCCGCTTCGAAACGTACGATACCAATGTAGATTCCCTTGAAATGTCGAAAAAGTTGGAATAAACGGATCGACTTTTATTGAGTTGGAATTCTGGAATTTTGGAATTCTGAAATTTTAAACAGTTTCTACAAGAGTTAGGTCATTTATCAGAAGACGTTTTGTGAAGGCCTTGTCCGTGGCATAATTGTCACGTGATGTTCCTATGAGTTTTTTGATAAGGTTCGAAGAGATTTTGAACCATTCTGCTACTCAAACCTGGAAGCGCACCTTTTTTCCTTCCTGGTATATGGCAAAAAATAGAGGATAGTACTAACATCGCAGGTCCACCACACCATCATACTATACTAGTTTAGTTTGCTTGGTATTTAGTGTTTGCATGGGCATCTGTGCTGTGTTAGAATTAGCATTTCGCTGACAATGTCTGTTCCAGGATGGTAAAGATTTTTAAATATTCATTGAATTTTTTCCACACGTTCCTCAAAGCGGCACATTTATCATTTCGACGTCTTGTGGACCTGCGTGATTTTGTCATCAAATCGTAGAAAAATAATCACTTGAAAGGTTTGAGTCCCATTGTTGCTCCCTATAACAGGTGGGCCATAAAAACTGTTCCACAATACTGTTCGCACATACCATCACCATGCCTCCAGCATCGGAGCTGAGTCTCCTTTCTAGAGACCTCTCGGTGAAAAAATGGAAATTGCCAAGGTTCTTTCTTACCGAAAGAGCATATTTGTTTCATATCAATTCAAAGTGTCCCGTTTCTGGCAACTGACAGACTTAATAAACAAAAGAATAACCTTTTTCGACTGTTGTGTCAAAAGGGAAATCAGAAACCGTTGTCTCTTACCTAAAGAACACAGAGTCTTTTGGACACTGCTTACCCGGCTACGTTACTTTAAAACGAAATAATTATTTTCACTTCTGTTTATTAGCCAAAATTAGTGAAACTTCATACGAAAACGCTCCAATAGATCAGAAACTATGTCGCGAAAGCGTAATCACAAAAACATTTTAGTTTACTTTATATTACAGTAAATATAACCCACAGTGTCCAACAGACACTGGTTGCCCGGATAAGGGTTAAAGAAAAAAATTGTATTCGTTCTTGAGAAAATTTTGAAAATGTCCGGGGGGCTTCATGTAAAGTACTCCCAAAGTTTGAAAACACTTTTTCAAAATCACAACGCCTCGAGTGGAACCAGATCGATCCGGGAATATTCATTTTGGACGAAATCGTACTTATGGTTTAGACGCTAGTGTTGTTCACAGACTGACAGACAGACAGATGGACGGACGTTTTGATTTCGACTTATTTTTTCGTATGAAGGAGTTACAAAACAGGGATTTTATCTACACCACATGTTAGGGGATTTTTTTCTTAAATTAGAAACAGTTTCTATCCACTTCTTTGTTATTAGGGCTCGGCAATGAATTTTTTCTGCCAAAAATTCATTTTTTCGCGCAGTATTATATACCTTTCCCTATACTACGTATATTACTCCGTATATACGTACGTATACGAGAAAGTAAGTATGTTTGTGTAGCTCTATTATTCAGAAATCTGTTTCAATTGTTTTCAGGCGTTTATGATTTACTGAATTATAATGTGATCTTTTGACATTTCATGATTCTGTATAGCTTTTGATAATGCTTGCATGTCAAAATATTCATCTTTATTCTAAGTACTCTTTTTAATTGACAATAAAAGACATGGCCAACAATAAATCTTAGCTTTAACTTCACTACCTGTTAGAAATATTCAGTCAGTCCACGAAGGATTGAATATTTTCTTGCATTTTTCGCGCCAGCACGATGTACAAAAGTTCTCGATAGAGGAGTAGGTCAACCATTGTCAAAAATGTGTCTCTTTCTATGAGCAGGAAATTGTGTAAATGATGGTTCAATCACTGTTCCTGCCATAACATTAACGTGAAATAAGATTTAAATATAAAACTCAACTAACACTAATAATTCCCAGCATACTAATTTAAAATGAAAAAATAAAAACTTCCAGATAATGATCACTTTCTCCGGCAGTCAACTGGTCAACAAAACAGTAAACACACGCACTAAGCAACTTGCGTGTGAGAGGAAATCGGAGTCTACCCTGCGGGCAGGCAACAAGAGAATTTGCTGGCCTACGCACAACGCGCATGCGTAAGCATGGACACAGAATGCTACTATTCTACTGGCAACACGGCCATTTCTCAGAATACGGTGCGAAGCGAGGCAGCGCCCGGACATGCATGCAATGAGAGATGCATGCAATTAAGAAGGAAGCATGTCTCTGCGGGAAGAGACGAAACATTATACCGGCGCACGGGCTCTTAGAAAAAGCTTGAAATGGAAATATACCTCTTGCCACGATAATGTTCATTATATATTTCCTGATGAATAATACTTGCACCACACGAAAATTGTAAGATTCATTTATTTTTTCATTATTATGAAATGTATTAAACTAGAGCATATTCATCAAGATAAGAAGTGCCGATCTTGCGTACCTCAAGGAGCCCCCAGTGAATTGTGCACATTTAAGTAGACTGCGACGTAAAGTATGAAAGGAAAGAAGGAAAGTATGAATAGGAACCTGAGTTAAATCTTATAAAACGACTGCAATTACGCATCTTGCACGTCAATAACATATGAAAACAATAAGCATTCAATCCAGCTCCGGAGAGGAAGGATAGTTTTATCCTTCCATTCAGAAAGAACACCAACGTCTTCTTGCCACTGATACACAAGAAAAGGGGTATTTACAAATCATTGTAAAAAAATGCGATAGTGAAGTTAGTTGATGCAATAAGTCAATAAGTCAAAGTCAATTATTTGCATTCGCAACGCTCTAAGGTCTCGTTTTACGTGATTCCTCGTTAGCGACAAGTGCAGACAGACTCCAAGAAACGCCTTCCGCAACTCGCTAGCCTCGCCTTCAATCGCGAGGGAAATCTCTAGAACCGTTTACGACGTGGTTCCGTCGTTAAAACCATGAAAAATGGCGGGCGCTCGCGCGGTGGTCACGTGGTGTCGCAACGCCCCGCAGAAATGCGCCGCGTCGCCTGGCGGGCGCCGCCGGTCGCGGTCGCGCCGCACGCAATGCTCGCTCTTGCGTCACGGCGCGCGTCCGAGCCCCGCGACGACGCTCCGCAGGCATCAACGCGCAGCGCACCGCTCGCGTAATTACACAGGGCATTCCGGGCCAAGGAGACACACTCGCCCCCGCGCGCGCGGAGCGACTAATTGTGCTTCCGCGATCAAGCACCACTTCGAACGGGCTTCCACTGAAATTGTGAGAAGAAAGGCACGTCGATGCAAACTACACGCACGGAACTCGTCAGTTCAAGGAACTCAATATTAAGATGCTTCCGGGTTATAGGTCTTTCCAAAAATTTTAGTTGATTTCAAATATCCCTGTCAAGTTATACAAATCGTGTGAAAAAATCCCGGTGTTTTGAAACTTGGCATGATTGTTTGTTCCTTCTGCATAACATACTACACATCCTGAAGTGTGGGTGGTGAATCGGGGACGGTATCGCCGTTAAAAAGTGCTTTTTCGACTCATATATCTCCATAACTATCAATCCAGCAGAAAATTATATTCTTTACAAAATTAAAGTAGATAAAATTTGCTATTAAATGTTCCTGTAAGGTTTCGTTGTAAAATTTACCATTTTGGAGTTATAGACATTTTTGGTTTATTGTATACGACAAGACCCTAGTTATCTGTCTTATAAAAATGATGTTTTGATAAGTTCAGTGGAAGAAGTAATTTTATTTTTGTTCAACATTTATCAACAATACGTATTGGCATATTTTTACAAAAAACAGGAAAATTATACTCCTTTACAGACCTTATTTTATATACAGACTTGCGAGTATCCGTGGTTATTGGGGTCCAAAATTTCAGTTTTCGTACCCGAGGTAATCTCGGACCCCAATAACCACGGAAACGCATAAGCCAGTATAGAAAATAAGATTCGTAAAGATGTATAATGTTTTTTTCGTAAAATATGCAAATACATATTGTTGATTGAATTGAACTATTGAATAAAATAGAGTTACTTCCGTGCATTGAACTTATCATAACATCATTTTTATAAGAGAGATAACCAAGGCATTGTCGTAAACAAAAACAAGAAAGTTTCAAGCCTATAACACTAAAATGGTTAATTTTACAACAAAATCTAATATAAACTTTTTGTAGGACATTTTATCTACTTTAATCTTGTATAAAGCACAATTTTCTGTAGGATTGATAGTTATGGAGATTTGCAAAAAAAAAACTTCGCAAAAGCACCTTCAAACGGACTGCCCTAGAACAGGTGTTCTTAACGTGGCCAGCCCCAAAGGGTCCATTCTACTTTAAGCTATGTCTACTCGAAAGTGACCGAGAATGATGAATTTTTTTGCCATTCTAGCAGCGTCATTTATTACACTTTCTTGTGGTGAAATCCGTTTTCTTCTATCTATCGATAGTTTCGGAGATATAGTAAAATGTTTTCAAGATGGTAACGCTGCCACGCCCTCTTGGCCCCCTTGAAATATGGTTTTGGGAATGCAAGCATGTGAAGTTAAAAACAAAAACTAACTATTCAACTGAAAACACCAGAGAACAAAAGCAAGAGAAGGTACTTGTGAGAAAGAAAAAGAAAGTGACGAAGTGGAAGGAGAAGGTGTAACTTATGGTGCAGGGGCATATATAGGTATGCAAACTTTAATTACTTCTCCTGAAACGTTCACCAGGAGAGATGGCTCAGTGCATGAACTGATGACACTGCAGTCCCACAGACCGGGAGGTCCTACCGAATCTCGACGGCGACAGGATTTTTGACACTAGCTTGTCAGCTAGGTCGAATCCAGTCGCTGTCTGGAGGAGAATTCTACCGGCCAGCTGCTCTAATCGGTAGTTTTCCGTGGTTTCTCCGATCAACACCAGGCGAATGCTGGTGCAGTACCTTGACAAACGGGCCACTGACCGCGTGCGATCTTCCCTTCCTCTTCCTCGTACTATCCTCACACCACTTACACACACACTTACACTAACATGCACCACACTACCATACATGCCAGGAGACCGCTCGGGAGCTTAGAGCTTGTTCCGGCTGCGGCTGCGCACCGCTGGTGGGAGATACCTCGTTGAGGGAAACCCCGCATTCCACCGATAGGTCGGCGCCGGATCTCGCCATCCAGCAGGGAAAGATCACCGCCACCTCCCGATGAAAATACATGCACTACACGTACGGGATTAATGACCTCTGTAGTTGACGCACCTGGAATCACGAACTATCAATCAATCCTGAAACATTTTTTCTTGCCTACTGATTAACGAAATGCATCATAACTCGGGAACTAATAGAGATATTTAAATTATTCTTTCTGTATTTTTTGGGTTATTATGTGAATTACATATATAAAATTCCATTCCACAATACTTGAAGAGATGTGTTCAAAAGAAAGCAAAAGAAAAAAATCCAAAATTATTTTATAAATTTTAGAATTTTTTCTTTTGCTTTCTTTTTGCACCGTAATGCATCGTTTAGGAGTTATTTAACGACATAGATTGAAAATACTGCCGACTGTGTTGCTAGTTGCATTTGCCGTGAATATTTTGTTTTGTTCTGCAGCACCATGTAGTGGAGTTACAACAGAATTAACAGCACATAAACCTTCTGGGTGAAAAAATACGTATTTTTTCACGAGCGTGTTTAGAATGTAATAATAATAATTATTATTATTACTATTAATTATTATTATTAATAATTATTATTATTAATAATTATTATTATTAATAATTATTATTAATAATAATTATTATTAATAATAATAATTATTATTATTATTATTTGTCAATATTCCAGCCGACGCCGCTCGACGGGTAACCAGACTCGCATCGTCTCAGCACGAGTGCCACGGTGAAATCGCCCCTCCACGCAGTTCATTACCCCGCCACCAGAGACAACGACGTTCCTATTGTAAAACGGCGGGGTTACTAATAGTTTCCATTCCAGACGCTAGTTGCACAGAGAAGCTCGTGGCATGCTACGCTGCCACGACGCTTGTCACTGACACCTGTAGAAGGCCTTGACACCACTGCATATTACCGTCTGGATCAAGGAAATACACGAGATAGGAAAATGTGACTATTTGAATTTCGCGCTCACGAATCTATCGGAGATCACTCGGAGGTTTCGATTGAAAAGGCGGGAAAGAAATCAGAGGGAAACCTGTCACTCAATTGCCAGCACTACATGACACCGCCTGTCTTGCCTACCCCAAAGAGACGCAACGGTGTTTGTTGCTACGAAAGACGTCAATCGTCTCGAGGAGAATTGGCGCCTTTGGTAGCAAAAACGATCTTCAGTCATCTCAAGGATGATTGGTATCTTTTGTAGCAAAAAGATGGTCGATAAGCAAACGCAAGCAATGGATAAGCAATGGACATTTAACCTTTAATTTCACACTTTAATTTTGCGCTACTAACCGCCTCTGCTTTCAATCCTACTACAATTCTAACCATCACTCGAAAATGAAAACTAAGTAACTTAAAGTAAGTAAAAACTACTAAAATTTTGAACAAAGTGTACATGAAATAATTCAAAGATCTAATTTTGCAAAGTAAAGTGAATTAAAAAGAAATCTCTAACTTCAATATTACGGGAGTTGAATTTCGTTTTCCTGCAGTAATTAAATAATAATAAGTAAGTAAACCCATTTAAGTTTATATTTCAAAGATGTGACGAATTTTAATTGTAGCACATCCTCACATTTTGTTATAAGCCGCCTCTGAGCCATGGCCAATTTCTTGGAATCGAGGCAGACAAAGCAAAGTCAACGCTTCCACACTGACACACGTCGAGGAAAAAACATCTGATATCATGTAACTATATGTGAGAAAACTCAGAGCAGTTTCCTCAACACGAACGTATCTAAATACTTGGCAAATGCAGTTGTTAAATAATAATGTTGACATCTCACATTCTTGTGAAACTAAATATAATTGCTCCTTTCCTGTCAAACGCGATACTTTTTCTGAATGGATTAATTGAGGATGAATGCCGATATTAATTAATGGAGGAATGGCACGCTGGGAAAACAGGAGAACCCTGAGAAAAATCGATCTGATAGCAAGATTTTTTAAAATTTATTTCTACCTGTTCGACATGTTTGTCCTTCAGAAGTTTGGACATTACAAACTCATAACTGGCGGTTTGATACTTACAGGAACCTGTAGTAGGAATTATTAACAATTAAATTTTGAAAGGAGGTTATGCTATTAAAAAATGAAATTTGGAAATAAGATGTTGAATAAGAAGATAATGAATAATAATAGCAAGCTTTTACCACCATAAACTCTTCATGGATCGTCCGGGATTTGAACCCCAATTGCCAGAAAGCCCACTCCTCTATGTGGCGTCTAAACTCTATGTGTGATATAAAATTCAGTTTTAATATAAGGCTAATTCTCTATATTTTCAAGAACACTAATGTCTTAACGATTTCATTAAATCACTTTTTAAAATCACTTCACAAACGAAAGAAAAACCGTTGATATGAACCAGTCATATCAGCTAAGACTTTCACGTAAAAGAGGAAACAAATTTAACAATTGCAATCAAAATACAATAAATGATATCCACATTTTCATAGTAAATATTCTTGACTTCTTTTACACTGATCAGACGTTCAATAAGGTACATATTACAATGCTTGTTCAGAACTCTCTTCGTATGTACCTGGCAGATGCCAAACTCTTATGTTTCACGCCTGCATCTCGTCCACATCTGCCCGTCTCGGTGGTGCACGGGTTTAGAGCAGTGTCCAAAGGCGCAACGTTGATATGTGTGGTTATGAATTCTGCGAAAGGGATGAATGTGTTCACCGTATGGTTGTAGAGTGGTTGCCTTCTCACACTATCATCTGTCTAAACTTGCCATCGTCGTGCTGTGATCTTCAGTTCACGAGAGGGGAGACCACAAGCTTCAATTTGAATTTTGCTACTCCAGAAGCCGCTCTGTGCTTACACGTGATCGCTAAAACTCCACAACCTTTCGTCAGAAGGAAGAATCTAGTGTAAGGATGAGAGTTTCCTCTCTATCTTACGCTCAGAAAGGACAAAGAACTCATCACACATCCACACTTGAAACATTTTAAAAGCAAAAGCTAGCAAAAATATCGCAACATACGATCTTTAATCAATACATGAAATAACATTGACAGGCAGTAAATTTAGTAAAATATTGAAATAAACGTAAAAAAGTCTAACCGTCAGCGATAAAAGTTTAAATGGTGCGCTTTTATAACGCCTTAATGAAAATTGTATACTATCATATTTCATTACTATTACTGCAGAATTTGTTTCACTTCCCTTGCATTCTCTCATTTCCCCTTTACCTATTCGTCATTCATATGTACTAAATGATATTAAGTACGAAACTAACAATTGGCTGGCCTCGAACTAACATTTTGGCTAAAATCCGGGTTATGGTAAATCTGATCTGAACAGATGAGCATCTATACATTCTAAAGTGGTCTATGTATCATTTGTAGTTGCAGATGCCCCATAATGAAAGTACCACTTTAGTGCTGGCAGGCGGTTTTAATATTATTCAATTCTTAAGAAGTACAAATGTCACATTGTAATTTTTACTCTAGACCACTTTAGTTCCAGGCTAGCCAATTCTAATCGTATCTGAAAAATAGAGGTGTAGCTTTCCTTTAAAATCGTCTCAGTTTCTGTAGCGTTGTGACGACGAAAAGCTCAAGCAGGCGACGTTTGCTAAGTATGGTGAAGGGAATACGTCATGATCACACATGTCTTCCGTACCCCTCCCCCAACCGTGGAAATTAAACCAGGACAGTGTTTGGGGAACACTGTTAGCTGGCCAGCAAAGTCCGACAATCGAATAATATTAATATTTTATTACCTATATGTCTTTAATTGCGACAGCTCCTCTCATATCTGTTGGCCGAGTATGCGTTTGTCGTAAACTTTGTTCTTGCCAAGAACGTGAGTCGTAAAACCTTGCGGCGAGCGTCGACTCTTGTGCCTATCCTTGTCTTTTGGACATCTCAACTGCTCACTCCCCCTCCACTATTCCTGCCGTATTTTCTTGACAAGTTGCTTAATTAGTGTTTTCAGGTATATCATGCTCTCACTGAACAGCGAAAATTGGCGCCAAATCACAAGTCGGCATGCAGTTTTCCCTAACCAGATATCTCCCACCAGCGGGGAACCGCCCCGACCGACTCATGCTCTAAGTTCTCGGCATGTGTCGTACATGTGAGTGAAAGTAAAGGGTGAGGATGGGACAAAAGGAAGGAAAGATTCCGCGCGTTCCGTGGCCATTTGTTAGGGTACTTCTCCAGCATTCGCCTGACAGTGATCGGAGAAACCACGGAAAACTACCGATTAGAGTTACCGACCGCTACAAGTTTAGTTCAGACTACGGCTGAATTCGACCTAGCTATGTAGCTAGTGTCGAAAACCCTGCCACCGTCCGAACGTGAATCATGGAATCAGTAACACTGCAGTGACATCAGTTGATGCCACCTAACCCGGACGTATTCTCCTGAGAAGTTGAGGCACGACACCTTTTTGTTTTACATCACCGCTCTTGCCCCTGACTGAATTTCAATCAAAAATACTGACGAAATTGCTAGCCCTATAACCCTGTACAAGTTTAATATGTATGAATAATGTATACGCGTCGCTTCTGACAACTGTTTCATGAAGTATTCTCGTGAAGTTTATCAAGTTACGGTAATATGGGGCGTGAGAATGAGGTGGACGGATTATGCCAGGAGCGCGGGAGTCTCAATAGTACAATTACCATTCCCTTTGTAGCTTTACGATTATTTGCATGATGATGTAACTAAATTCCGATAGAAGTGAGTATTGATTCCGGGTGTGTCAACTATTGAACTCAATAGCCCCGTAAGTGTATTATATGTATAATCTAGGGTGGTAGTGTAATACTTCCCCCAATAAATCGTGAGATCTAGGCCAACGGCTGGCGGGGTTTTCCACTCCAAGTTTTTCTCCCAGAGAGACGCAGTCAATGCTAGGACAAGCCCTAACACAATTAGTCTCCTGGCATGTGCGAAACCTCTTGTAAGAGTGTGTGTGTGTGTATGTGTAAGAGGAGAAGGGGGACAGGGATGAGGAAGGAAAGATCGCGCACGACCCGCGGCACGTTTGATAAGGTAGGTACTGCTTCAGCATTTGATTCGTACTGATTATAGCAATCATGTAAAACTACTGATCAGAGCAGCCTGGTGCAAGAATTCGCCAGACAATGGTTTAATTTGACCCACTATCATAATCTGCCATCGCCGAGACCCGAGCAAAAGGATATCCAAGCCAATGATATTGCAGAGGTAATGGCACTGCCTTTCAACCATGGAAGTCTGTTCTGATAGGATACATGTGTAAACTTTCAAAAAAATTAAATTTTATTAACTTAATTATTATTTTCTTCCATTAAAATTCCATCCCCACTAGGTCCGTAGCTTTACGTCCGCGTACTCTCTTATTATTGCCGATTTTGATTTCACAAGGATGATACATATGGGAATGGGGCATCAGACCATAGAATGAAAGTGAAGACAGGGTAATAAAGGAAGGATCGTGCCAGGTGCATAATGCGTTGAATAAGGGATAGTCCCATTATCCGCCTGGAATTGATCAGAGGAGGCAAACAAACAATAGTTCAGAGTATCGGAACTGTACAATTCTCATCGAAGCAATGAAGCAATCTCATGCATTAACTATCGCCTGGACCAAGTGGAAAATCCATCAACTGCCGATACTTGAACCCAAGATTTCTTGTTTTCTCAGTGATCTTGAATACACCTACATGGTCAATGCTCTCAAACGCTTTCATTCGATAAGCCCATTTCATTAAAAAATCCAGAAAAATAATTAAAGAACACTGAATAAATCGAGATCAGGTTTTAGAGGAGTCATTTACTACCACACAATTACTACCCCACATGCCGGGAGACCGTTCGACAGCTTAGAGCTTGTCTCGGCTAGGGCGGTGCCCCACTGGTGAGAGATACCTGGTTGGAGAAACCCAAGCTAGATAACGGTGAAACGGCGCCGGATCTCACCCTCTAGTGGGGGAAGCCACCTTCCGAGGAAAATACAAGCACTACACTTACGCAACTAATGGCATTAGCTTTTGACGCGCTCGGAATCACTAACCAATCAATCAATCCACTTTTTCGTTACCAGAGCTCGGCAATAAGAGTTGTTCTGTCGAAAATTTGTGGTTTTTTCCCGCAACGTCAGTATAAAAAGTCAATAATAATCAGTAGAAAAAGAAAAAAATTCATTACAATCAAAACAACTACAGAAAAGTTTCAGTAAGTCAAAAAGGAGATCCAAGTTAAGGATTTTTTTAATGGCAAAATTTTTAAATGTTATTAGAAAAATTCCGAAAGTAGTACATTCCTTCATGAATGGTTTTAATTTTCCCGTAATATCTGGTTGATTACAAATTACAAAGCTTGCATTATCACAGTCAATTGCTACTTTTTAGGTGTGCACATGCAAGTGAGAGTAGTCCCACGGGGAAAAACGCAAACCTTGTCTTTCTGCGGTCGGGTAGTAAACAAAATGCTGACTGTTCCTTTTACAGTCCTGCCTCTGCAACTGACCACCTGTTCACCTACTTTCGTGGTGGCAAGAAAGTGCTTTGATAACGATGACTTACACATTCGTTCTTCACTATCATTTTTGCATTTGATTTCAAGTCTTTATTCAGTAGTCTTCCATTATTTTTCAGTGTTTTTGAATGAAATGGACTTATTCAGTGAATGCGTTTGAGAAGATTGACTATGCAGATGTATTCAACATCACTGAGAAAAGAAAATTCAGTCATTGTTCTATTCTTAAAGATGCTTACATTTATGAATACAATTTTTCAAACTGTAGACGTGTTCGATAAAAAAGTTCTTTAGTTCGATGACGTACTTATTTACTCGTTTGTTAATATGAGTGATGAAAGTTCTTATTTAAATGTTTTCCTCGTATTCATGAGTGCAAATGCGTTGCGTGCAAAATACGTCAACCATGACGATATACTTCGTGCAGAAAATCCGATGTCACAATGATTTTGTGGCATAATAAGACATTTAAAAACTATTTATTGCTCGGGAAAAGATAATTATGAATGTCTACAAAAAAAACTATGACGTACAGCTTTTGTACTGTTTGTAAAGTACGTTGGGAAAGACATTAGACTGTAAGATAAAATGTTCAATGTCTGGCACAACGACCTTAAGCAGAAACGCTCAGCATAGCTTATTGAGATCATGGAGCCTGTCCGAGATACCCTCAGCCAAAGGCGAGAGAGCACAGATATAATCTCGTGATTCCACAGTTTCAGTGTCCAGTTAACTGCGAGATGGGGGACGAAGCAAGTCAGCAGTAACAGCAGACCAACATCGCCAAATGTTTTTACCTTTTTAACTGATAGTTTTTTTTTCTTGTTATTGTCTTCGATACGCAACTCAATATACTCCGTATAACATACTTGAATCGAGAGGATCGTAGTTACGAGGGAAATATGAAAACAGTTGATTAACGCTACATAATTTCTGAAGAAGAGAATAATAAGAGAGAATTATGGGCGGGAAATATGAAAAGACTGATGAAAAGCAAGATATTAAAAACCGAGTCCAAATTAACATTAAGTTAATTAATAAATACGTGAATCTGAATCATTAAAATTACGTAAACTTTGGCCTCGATGAGTAAGTAGCTATTAGTTCAACGCGGAAGTACTTATATTGTTTCATGTCCTGAGGCCCTGAATATTGTTTTATTCCCTGAGGTAAAAAGTGACCAGTGCCTTGCAAGTTATTTAATCACATTTCCACTCATAATTTACAACGGTATTAAGCAGTATCTTACAGCGTACATTATGAAGATATTGACGATGAACACAAGTCATGAAAGTTATATTAAAAGTCATTAAAGATATATTCACGCACTGAAAACAAATTTGTGATGTGAAGTAATGAGTTGTTTTATAATAAGCGTCGTTGGCAATAGAATGAAAATAATGTCTGGAACACACCTGTGTCCGTTTCAAATAGATTTAAAGCTTTTTGGCTCCAACAGTTTCTGTAAATTCTAGCATTCCATGGTTTAGGTTACACATTTTTGAGAAAAAAGATGGAACACCTAGAAATCCACCGCAATATGACAATACAGAATTAAATTACGAATACTAAATCAAAGGACAAATACCAAACCATAATAAGCTTCATCTGCATGTATCACACAGTTTTTACCTATTTGGGCCCTCATACAATGTGAACGACTTTTTTCCTGCACGAAAGTGTTCAATATATGGATCAGAGGCACAAATTCGATAGAAATATGAAACGTCGTATGATTTTGAGTTGTGAGCAATATACCGTTCCGATCATTGAGTGCCTTATGCAAGAAAAAGAAAAAAACTAGAAGGAATTAAATTAAATTATATGATTTTTATTTATTTTTTTCTGTGTGGTGCGGTATTGCAAGAGCAGATATAGGAAATAGTCCAGTTTTCAGAACCAAAATTGCGGAAGTGAAACATCTGCTTGAAGAGAAACAAAGAACAGAAGGGTTACAAACGAAAGCAATGGGCTAGAGTGAGGCGGAGGAAGAAGATATTTTGGTAAATGAAAATAGGAAGTTACTTACTCGGCACTTATTACAGTACTTATTTGGCAAAAAAGAATTGAATATTAAATAGTAATAATAAATATAATAATAATAATAATAATAATAAGAAGAAGAAGAAGAAGAAGAATAACCGAGCAAAATGGCACAATGCGTAGCGCGCTGGATTCGCAACAGGGAGGTCTGGGTTCCAACCCCGGGGGCGGCCATACTGACCAGGGTTTTGCTGGGATGGTTCCAAAAGCCCACGAATACCTCCCACTACCCCACCTAACACCTCCCACCATCATCCTAGTCCTTTCACCCCTCATCATCACCATAAATATTAATAATAATAATAATAATAATAATAATAACAATAACAACAACAACAACATCCTATCACTTCATAATTGATAACCTTGTCTCAATTAAGGGATGCGGCCGAAAGGCTGATCCCCATAATTCCACACGTTGATCCCTCAAGGATAGAATATGACTGGGCCTCGGAAGAGAGAAACGTGTTGCCCATACGCGAATAATAATAATTATAATAAGAGGAAGAAGAACAATTAAATTTGTTCAAAGACTTGGTCGGCCCGATGGGGATTCGAACTCGGGCCTTCTGATTTACGCCCAGCTGCTCTGACCACTAAGCTACCGAGTCAACCAACCCTCTGAACAGTTTTCACGAGCGCACTATCGATCCTTGTATGTGTATATATTGTAATGATTTCATTATTCTTAGGCATTCCCCAAAACAATTGTGGACAAAAGAGTAAATATTTAGGATCTATAGTCTATGAAGTAAACAACGTGTGTTATGAATCGATGAACAAGACAAAAGAACAGCGCGCCGCGGAAGGTGTATTTTCGATCCTTCTGGAGAATTTTAAGGGGTTCAATAAATTCGGAAAGGAATTTTGACGATCCAGTTAGTTGAAGAAGAATTAAATGAACGCTGTAAATTTTGTTTGAACGAGATCGGACGACGGGTTCTCTTAAAATTGTAATTAGAAAATTTAGAGGAAAAGCCCAGTCGAACATGTTAAATAGCATAACTTGAATTATCAAGATTTCGCGAAGAAATGCTAATTAAACAACGAGAGGCGGCGGGAATCGTCGTAATATGAATTTAGCAAAATTTATAAATGGTTTCGAGAGTTTATAAAAACATTGAACGCCCTAAATAAATAAATATTACAAACTAATAATACCAGAAAACAAGCGACGAATTATTGCTGTGGAATGTCGACAGAAAAATTAGCATTTTCGACGTGAAATAAATAGAAAACAGCCGTCTTGACAAGAAAATCTTAACATTGGGGAAAAGCTGAAACGAATAAACACGAAAACAAGTCAAAACGAAGAATATGGGACATTTTTAAAAAAATTTTATGGAAACAACAATGAAAAAGCGAAATGGATTTCGCCGGCATTTTTTCATAATCCGAGTTAACATCGACATGATTTTTGACTTCACTTCGGTCTAGTCAGCGGTTGAAAGGACATGGTTTCCACGCTTGCCGTATTCATGATTTTAAATTCTTTCGGACTTAGACATTTTTTGGGCGGCGGATAGAAAGTGAATAATGGATATATAACTGTGCAGACATTGTTAATGCAGTAAACATTTTGAAGAGAGAAGAAGTATTATTTTCTGTAGTGAATTTGTGGCGCAAGGTGTTTGGACTATTTTATGGAATTCTTGGGGAGAAATATTTGAAGAGAACCGGCCCGTGCACGATTGGAACGTGCGAGGACATCGAATGCGTGCGAGTGAGCGCGCATAGGACCACCGAACCGGCAACGGCGCTGTTTTTCGACGATGCAGAAAAAAGGAAAGTGATGCATTCGCGAAATAATCAACAAAAAAAAATCAGATCTGAACTTGCGCATATTCAAGACGTAAATAAACGTTCATGAGAATCTTAAAATTTTCCGAAATTTTATAGGCGGAATTAATGTAATATAATAATTTGTCAGCTAGGATCTAGTATTTGTTAGTTTTTTCATTTTTCATTGTTGCCGTGGAAGTACGTACGTACATAGTGTTGGTAATAACATTGATTTGTTTTGAAGAAAGGAATTCCTAAATATTAGTAAATTGTAAAACGGTTAATTAATGGCCATTTCGTGTTGTAATTAATTGTGATTCATGCAATTGGGCAATGGCATTTTAAAGAAAATCATAACAATATTGCCAAGCATAAATAAATGTTTACGCGCTGTGCATTGTTGCCGAAAGAAACAAATAGATAAGGAATTAAAATTCTTGCTTTCCTGTTTGCGAATATATATTTTATTTCAGTATTTAGTAGCCCTGTGCATGCTGATTTGTTAAACGTTGTTTACAGGTAATTCCCGTACGGGGCCGTCCACGACCTACGACCCAAATAAATTTTATGCAACGCCATTAAATAATAATATTGATAAATTGAGTAGTGGTAAGAGAGGTACCGTTGCATTGGCACCCGAGTAAAGAGCAAATAGAAGAAGGGGAATAATAAATAAGTGAAATAGAGGGAAGACTCGTTGCAATATATATATATATATATATATATATATATATATATATATATATATAGATAGATAGATAGATAGATAGATAGATATAGATATATAAATTTTCACCTTTTCCGTCACCTTGTTGGAAGCTATTACGCTCGGAGAATATGTTCCGCATTCGTATAGAATCCAAATTATGACCATGTTACCGTGTAACACGGCTTCCAAGTAGGTGAAGCCTCGTTGCAACAAGCGAAGGAGGCTGCCTTCAGCCGACAGTGAAAATCCCTTAGGGCTTAGTAATGCCGACTGGCGATCGGAGGGACCCCACTGCTGGGCCCTGCGGGGAGATGTCCCGAGCCCACTGTAGGTCGCAGTAACGGATGGCAGGAAACAACCCAAGGATTAAGTGTGATCTGTGAACTGGAACTTGCGTCCTGCAAATCTTCACTTGAAACCTATTAGCAAAATGAATAGAACAAGAAATGTAATGAATCTTAACGTGCATTGTTCTACCAATGTTCCATACATGCTCAGAAACTGAGCTAATGTCCCCTTGTCGACGTCTGGCTATCCCACGGATGTTAGTCCTAGGGACCCGGAGCCGGCACCAGCTCGAAACAATCGTCAGAGATGGACTTGGAATGAATTGAAGGAGGTGATTTGGTGCTTTTACTATGCAAAAGCGAAAAATGGGGGCTCAGAAATAGACTTTTCAAGGTATGGAGAAGGCGGAACCAAGATATGAGATACATCCTAGATTCAAAGAAGCTTGCCAGTTATCGACGCTACATACTCAGCAGCGGAGAACAACTTGCTGACATTCAGAGAAATGCGGAGTATGTTCTTCGATCGAACTACCCACATGACGAACATGTAGAACTTGAAAACGATGATCCCGTTCAAGGTTCATCTCTTTCGAATAAAACACACGTCAGTGGTGAAAATTCATGTAGCAATTAGTTACATGATAAGGGAACAATGCGAAATCTCCTTCGACGCAAGATAGAAAGAGTTCGTGAACTTCCATTTGAATCTCATGCACTGTTGAGGAGAATATACGAAAATGCCAAAGCTAAGAGAGTGATAGAGACAGCGAATTCTGTCTTAAATGAGGTGGTACAGATCCCCAGGTAGAGATCTAGATATTACTGAAATGAATCACATCGTGCATGCAACTGGATATCTGGAATCTCATATAATTTTGGGGCCAGCCAAGAACACCGACGGTCGACAGCAAAACAGAGTAAACAGCCCTGTACTCCCATGGACGAAGAGAATTATGAAACGGATTGCCAGCACTCGGAGTGAAGTATCGCTCTTAGCTGAGGCATCTTCTAAATCAACGCACACCACTAAAGTTCAACGAAAGATATTCAATGTTGAACAAAAATACCAAATCGAAAATGACACAAGCAGTCTAATCGTAGTTGAGAAGCTAAAAGAGAAAATTCAAGCATGGGCTCAACGAATTAGACGTTACAAACGTAGAATAGATTTCCGTGTGCAGAATCGGTTGTTTGAAACAAACGCGAAGAAACTCTATCGCAATCTGACTCAAAAACCGAATTGCAATGCTGTTACTCCTTCAAATGATGACGTCGAGGCTTTTTGAGCAGGAATCTGGGAGGAGAACAGATTCTATAACAAAGACGCATCTTGGATTCAATCTGAAGTTGATTCTACCGATGAGCTTGTGTAAACAGTGGAATATGTACACGAATTCTCGGAAAAGGACCTCTTCCAAGCAATTAAAAACATGGGAAACTGGAAATCCCCCGGGATTGATAAGATCCAGATTTATTGGATTGAGAAATTAACATCAATACATTCTGATCTAGCAAAGGCTGTTAATAAAATTTTAGAAAACACAAAGAAACTCCCGGAATGGCTCACACGCGACATCACATATTTGCTACCCAAAGCGGGAGACAGTTCTTTGGCGAAGAACTACAGGTCAATCACTTGTCTGCCAGTACTGTACAAACTTATAACTGCAGCCATAGCTGTCAAAATACACAGACATCTAGAAAAAATCATTTGATTTAAGCTGAAGAAAAACAATGTAAAGATTCTTATGGCTGTAAGCAAATCTTGCTACTGAATAAAGTCATCTTTAATGATATAAAGAAACGAAAACGTAATTTGAGCATGGCTTGGATTGACTCCTAAAAGGCCTTTTATAGTCACACGATTGGATTTTGAAGACTTTGGAGGTCTATCGATTTCATCCTAGACTTATTGCATTTTGCAAGGCTAGTATGAAGTCGTGAAGTACCAGGTTACTAATACGCAGAGGAAAGGAAGCAGTAGAAACCAGAAGTATTGAGATCAACAGGGATATTTTTCAAGGAGATTCACTATCCCCTCTACTGTTTTGCATTAGTTTGATCCCACTAACTACACAGTTGTCGCAAGCTGACATTGGTTACAAGCTCCATGGTGATGAAAGGCTAGTATCACATTTGTTTTACATGGATGATCTTAAAATGTTTGCTAAGAATGAAGCGATTCTCTCTGAAATGCTGTCTGTCTTGAATTACTTTAGCAATGACATCTGCATGAAATTCGGTCTTGACAAGTGTGCAAAAATAAACTTAAAAAGAGGCAAACTGACGTCAGAGAGCATTGAAGTTGATACGCACTCTGTGATTCAAGATCTTGAGCCAGTAAAACTTAAAAATGTCTGGGAATTGAAGAATGTGAGACCATCTCGAACGACACAATGAATGAGAGAATTTGCAGGGGGTATTACAGAACAGTGAGTTAAAACGTTACTATTTTGTATGTTTATGTGTATAAGTCACATTAAATTGAAAATCGATTTCTGCACGTTTTTGCAGGCAAGTTACAAATTCTTTATACAAAATACGCATGAAATACTTTACATTTCCCAACTGAAATACTTCAGAATTTTGAGCACATTCTGGCGATATTCATTTAATTTTTATTCGTTTGTCAAAAATCAGTTTTGCCATCCTCATGGAAGAAAATTGTGGTGTCGCGGACTGAAAATAACCACGGAATAATGGGATTTAATCAACGCCATCTGCATAGATCTATTAGGTGGTATTGGTTTAATTCCCGCCATTCCCACAAACATCGTAGATCCAAAAAACCAAAAACTCAGATTTGACAATTTCTAGGAATCTAATGGCCGGATCGAATAACAAGTTACCAGTTCCCCCACAGGGGACCAAGACGCGTTCAATGACACCTCGTATGTCTCGATTGGTGCACGGGAAGTGGTCGAGCCGTGCGGCACGGAAATCCCCGCCCACGCACGGTATAGGAGTTTACTCCAATACTATATATGGATGTCTTGTATCGATGACAAAATCTCACGTTTCTTGAAGATTAACTCAAATAAACAATCGGCGCTAATCAGAAATGCTTCTTTTAACAATTAACCATCCTGGAATTTTTTTTTCTTTTTTGCGAGCATATGACAAATTTTCAAAGAAGCAACAGTGGCATTTTTAGATTTTATAGGCCTAGTAAAAACAGATAGTTTGACAGACAGATTCAAATTTAGTTGAGCTATTTTTATCTCTATTAATTCAGACTGAAGTGGATAATAATATTAAAAGTGGCATGGTTTGTCTTTAAATAACGTTCCACACTGTGTTTTTTTGTCACTCCAACATTACAGCTGCACAACAAACATATTTATCCCTAACATTGACGAAACAATACGATTCCTCCCAATAAGTGTTAAAATTGTTTTATTTGAACCACTCATTTTGGGGGTAAAATAATAAAGTATTTAAAAACAACGAAGTATAAGAGAGCAAATATGAGCATGCAACAAGGAATAATGTTGAACTAGATGCGTTGAATGCACGTTTAACTTACACAACACAAACTGGCATCCACCACTCTCACCGCCACTCGCACTACTCACGTCGAGACCGAAACGTATTCTGCGATTTTTGTAACTTTGCCCCTGACAGGAATCAGCTGTTTCGCTGCCATCAAATCGGGAGCTTATATTTCGCTACAGTCACGTCCCTATGGTGACGTTCAAGCTTCCGATTGGATGAAATCGTCAACAGCTGACTCCTGTCAGAAGCACAGTTCCGAAAATCGCAGTATAAAAAGCCCTACAGAGCAGCGGCGGCTTTTATGAGCAGCGGGCACATCTACAACGGATTGCGGGCGCCATGGTGTCCGCGGGCAAAGGGTTGGGGACCCGTGGCTTAGTGCTTGTCCCGGCTGGGGCGGTGGTGAGAGATGGCGCTTGGCCCCAATGGTGAGAGATACTTGGTTGGGGAAAATCCCCGCAAGCCAGCTTAGGTCGCCGAAGGATCTCACCAGCCGGTGGGGGAAGCTCACCACCAACTTACGCGACGAAAACAGGCACTACACTGACGGGACTAATAACCTTAGCTGACGACGCGCCCAGAATCACTAATTAATCATTCAATCTTCAATGAGTCTATTGTGGTTGAGCACAAAGTGCCATCGCCACATATCTTCATTAATTTTCAAGATAACCATTTATCATACTGGAGAATGCAAAGATTAACTCTGTTTTGGTCAGCTGACAGAATACGAGAGGTTAATGATATCCAGAGTCTCTCCCACACTCCCTCACGCCTTTACGCCCGACAATGAACTGCATCTGTTCATCAAATTAATCACATCTATAAAATTTAATGGTCTAATATATAGCAATAATTTCAGTTTTCTTATTTAGTGAAGTCTGAAATGAGTTCTAAGTTAGTAAGTGGCAGAGGTAAACAAATGACTACGAGGGAAGTAAGAGGACACTATAATAGTTTTGAAACGACAAGTAGGACAATGACCTGAAGAAACAGGGCAACGACCTTGAGTTCGATGCACTTCGTGGAATCTGATGCTCTTTTGAACACACTGCAAAAAGGAAAGGACCCAGCCAGCGTCATCTCACGGAGGTGACGGTGAGGGCACAACACAAGAGAGGTCTGACGCAACGTTCAGGAAATACAACAGCACACAGTAAGCGGAGAGTGGAAAATCACTAAATAATCAATATACGTCAAAATACTAAATAAAAATCTGTTCATGAGATATGGCAGAGAAGTAATAATAATAATAATAATAATAATAATAATAATAATAATAATAATAAGTACTGCCAAATTAAAACAAAACTAAGTCCATTTCAAACTAGATCAAATGTTTGAACTTGCGAAGAAATACTGAAACTAGTGGTGCTACAGAATGGAACAGACTTCCCCGTAATAGTTTTCTATTTCCTTGGGTCTGGGTTAGTTATTTGGAATTGCCGCATGATTTTGCCAGCTGCCATCTATCGCCACCGAAAGTACATGTTTTGACCTTTTCTTAATTTTTCTGTTTCCTAACGGTAGAATGGAGATACTAATTTTAGAATATTAAAGAACATAAAAAGTTTGTCCTAAGTGACAATTTTCTTTGAAAAAATTGTACCCGTTTTTAATATAATGGCGTTTAAGGGAGACCCTACTGAATTTATTATTTTTGGTCATTTTGGATCAATTTTTTCAATATTTTATATGTAATTTATATTGTGATATACCAAAATATATATATTTTGTTAATAATATTGGTTGTAAATGTGTTGGACAAAAGGGTATGCAAATGGCGATATACAGCCTTAGCAACGCCGGCGCAGTGGTTGGCAAGGTCAACAAACTGCATTCAGGCCTTGAAGAGATGGGGGCGCTGGCTAGATAGACAAATAAAATAATGTGTGATTGGTCTGAAAAGGAATGACTGTCGGGGGGGTGGCTACTTGGTTTGATAAGAGATGAATGGATTGGCTAAGGGAGAATAGACTGTCAAATTTTGTAGTTTTGTTTTAAAAAAGAGGAACGAAGGACGGATACCGAAGCGTTGAGGGCGAAAGAACAGGGAGAACTGGACATTCTGATAGTGGTCGTCGATTAGTAAAGATCGCTCGCGAGTTCAACATCAGTGAAGTAGGACTTGTAAGTTTCGAGTGAGACTCAATAGTTTCTCGGAATCGGGAAGTTCGATTAGGACTTTGAAAGTTTTATATATAATGCGGTTTTGGACTTTAATATTTTACCACTAGTTGGGGAAGACTAAGAACTCTGAATACCAATTAAGAACCGGTAGATATTCTAGTCAGTGAGGGCTGGATGCGTCGGCAACGTCGCAAGATTAGAAGAGAGAAGCGGAACTTGGGGTCGCCTACATTCAAGTGAGAAGAGACTGCGGGGCGTCGGCGACCAAGACGGTAAATAAATACTGCAGTACAAAAGATATATTTTAAAACGAGGTCATGACCTAAGGACAAAACAATTGTAAATATTGTTAAATAAATTGTTGAATTTTTTTCTTTTGGAAATGAAAAGATTTTCATTTAGTAAATCAAAATTGTTAAATAGTTAGAAATAGATTATTATTCCCTTTCAGATTCCTCGCCATACTGTACAGTTGGCAGATCAAGTAATCGGCTATCTAGGCGATAGCGATTATCCATAACGGGAGCCATTGACCCAGCTAGCCGGACATTTATACATTTGTTGAAATTAGCTGTGGAAGCATTGGTCATTTTTAATTAACGTAACCTGTTCCTGGCGCCCAAAATTTTAATAAAAATTCGGAACGGGTCACGATTATAACCATCTTAGATGAATGATGCCAACGATCTCGTAAGAGTCTATGACGAGACTTTGTTGGTACATTTCAATATACATTAAAATAAATAAATGTTACTTCAAATTTTGAAACATTTTGGTTGGAAAATATTGGATTTAAAGACATACATTCGAAAAAAAACAACAAAATATAAAAAATGTTGTAAGTGCATGAATTCTTGAGATATCTTGAACATTTTTCGTAATAAGCACAGTAAGCTAGAAAATAATAATTGGTATTAGTTTTCAGAAGTTTCTATTGGTTGCAGAATAAACTCGTGGTGCTTCCAACGCACATACTTTCTCGCACTGCTCCTATACGTTCCTAAATGCTACTCCACTACTTCATAAACCTGCAAAAGTGTTTTCTACCAGCAAACTTTTTCCGTTCCGAAACCCGAAATCCGATTCTCAAAGTTAACGAACCGGCACTTATACCACTACGCCGAACTAGCACCGTATGGGTCGAACAGCGCCATAAAAAGAATCGAACCGAGCTATAAAATGGTAAATGCATGATAAACAAACAATTGATGCGATGGTAAAATACGATTTACAAATCCGAGAAGAGACGTGAAAAATTGTTGAAAATTATAAGCTCAAAAAATATATACAGACACATCCAGTTCATTTATCGTAATTATCAATATTTGTGATTCAAATGGCTTCATATGGTTTTCAATAAAGTTTTTGGAATTCTTAAGTATTTCCTGTGACAATAGAGAACTTTGACAAATAATATGCCCCGACCAGGTCTCGAGAAGCGGCGCAGCTTCCCTCTGAAACGCTGTGCCAATGCTCGCTGATCAACGACTGCGACCTCAATGGCTCTGCATGACGTTTACACTTGTATAATAGTCATAGTGTAGGGTGGTTTCATTTCTAGCATTAGGAAGCCGAAAAATCCAGAGAATGTGAAACAAAATGTCCTTTGGGCGCCCATAGAATGTATCTCGGAAGATTATCATTCATAACAGACAAACTGGTTCAAACTATAGAGATTAGAAAACTAAGTTCTGCGAAAAAGTCTGTGCCATTCCATAGCACCAATAGTTTCCTAAATTTAGCAACAAGTATTCGTAAGGCGAGAAAGTAAAAAGCAAATTAATAACGATTTTGGAACTATTACAGATATCTAACTTGGTCTTATGGGTCATTCTTATATTATGTTTACATTTAATGTTGATACTGTTGATACTGTTACATTTAATGTTGATACCTTTCGTAATGAATTCGGTTTATACAGATGCACAGAACGATGCATTGATATGATGGTATATACGCTTTACAACTCGAAGAAGAGATGTGAAAAATTGTTAAAAAGTTGAAAATTGGAAAAATACATACGGACACTCCCCGTTCATTTATAGTAATTATCAATATTTGTGATTCGAATGGTTTCACATGTTTTTTAATCATGTTTCTGGAATTCTCAATTATTTCCTGTAACAGATACTTTTGATAAATAATATTCCCCGACCAGGACTCGAACCAGCGAAGCTTCCCTCTGAAACATTTTTTTGTAAATTTGAAACGAAATTTTCGCAAAAACGACTCGTTTTTTTCAAAAAATGGTACATAACCTTATTTAAAGTGCTAATTTTTGCACTTTGCACTAAAGTGAATTTTTAGTAATTTTTGCACTAAAGTGCGACTTTGTTTGAGGTATAAATCTCTATCTTCAATTTTGAAGTTTTTAAATAGTTTTTCGCAATTTTCGAAAAATTGGAGATAGCAACTAAAATGATACCTACAGCATTCATTTAAACGTCCTTTGCACTATTCAACAACAAAATATAATAAAAAAATTGGGAGCCATTTTCTTTTAACATTGAAAATCTCCGATGGGCTTCATGTAAAGTACCCCCAAATATTAAAATATCGGTTTCAAATTCCAGGGGCCTTGAGACGAGTAAAAACGATCGGGGAATATCAATTTTGAAGAAAATCGGCTGAACGGTTTAGGCGCTAGCATTGACCACAGACGGACAGAAGAACAGACGGATAGACGGACAGACGGGCAGACGGACAGACGGACGGACAGACGGACGGACAGACGGACGTTTTGCCGTCAATCGATTTTGCAGTATCAAGAAGCAACAAAACATGGATTTTGACTACACCACAAGATAGAGGATTTTTTCCTAAATTTAGCAACAGGTGTTATCCATTTTTTCCTCACCAGATTCCAGCTATAAGAGTTTTTCTGGCGAAAATTAGCCGTTTTCCGGCGCACGATTACATAACTTTCTCTTCTTACGAAGTATTCGTAAGGCGAGAAAGTAAAAATATTTTTATTTTTTGTTTCTTATTTTTCAGTTTTCATTATTTTTTTCATTTTTTACCTAAAATATCTTTTGTTCTTTTTGTTACATTTCTAAATGTATACCAAATATTAAAAACAGTAATGCGTTTTATGAGCCTGCAAATTTTGAAGCCAATCTGAAGATATATAATGCCCAAGGGACATTTTGAATATTAAAAAATGTAATTCGGAGAAAACTGACTAGCTGAACATCACGTGCTGAACGCAAATTCGAATTTATTTAATCACGCAAATGTTTGTTTATAAAGTCTATAATTAATTTTATCTTTTATAATAAAAAATACAATATTTCTAGAGATATTTTTATTTTGATAACAAAAACAAATCTCATGGCTATATTTATGAGAAAGAAATATATTTAACTTGATTTCCACGACAACAAGGACCACATACTCAACAATAATGGTGTTAGAGTTCAGCAGAAATCTCGCAGCAACAGTCTGTGCGCGAATTACGAACTAAAAGAACCAAGGAATCATAAAAAAGTAATATTTTCTGAAGAAAAGGGGCGTAACCGATTAAAGGGGCTGCTGAGGTGTCAGTTAAAAGACCCCGCAGGTCATTTAAAAATGGCTGCACGTGTAAAAATGTTGTATTCCCGGATGCCCCACATGATGGGCTAATGTGTAGTGCATAAACTTCAATTTCGATGTTTGGACCTATTTTGTTCTAAAACCTCAGAGCTACTAGAAATGCGCAATTTTCAGCTCTTTTCCACAGAATATTTTTGAGCCATCAAAAACCTTCATTTTTTTGAAGTCATTTAAAGCACTTACAGTCACAAATATAATAATATTTACAAATTGCTGGAAATGTGCATATTAAAGATGTGAGAGATCTTTCAAAAGATTACATTTGTGTAATTTTTGAAAAAACAAAAAGTCCCAAAATATACTTTACATTATACTAAAGAGTGCAACTAGCACTATCCGTTCCAAAAGTATCAAGAAAAAATTTGGAGCCATTTATCAGAAAATGGCGTTTGAGCGTTTCTGAAAATGCGGAATTTTGAGTTAATTTTCACAGAAAACGGTTGAGTTCTCGAGAAACGTTACTTAATATCATTTAAAAAGTACATGCACTCATTAATATAAAAGTGTCAACAAATCGCCGCTAATGTAAATATTAACGACGTGAGAGACAAGTCAAAAAATATTAAATTTTTGCAATTTTTGAAAAAATAAAAGAATATAGCAACATGGCGTTTATGTCATCTAATAGAGTACATTTAGCACTATCCTTACCATAATTTTAAAGAAAAATTTGGAGTCATTTTTGAAAAAATCTAATTTTTAATTTTTTTTAAAATTGCACATATATACACGCAATATTGCGCGAAAACTGCCAAAATTTTCAAAAAACGTACATGACCTTACAGAAAGAAATCACTATGAAAAACAAATTTTATTTGAAGGGAAAGTCTCTATCTGCAATTTTGTAGTTGGAGGAAGAAGCCGAATAAAATTCAAACTTCCACAATTTTCGAAAATTGAGAGTTAACCGGGAAAATTGGACCTATGCCATCTTCATAAGTGTATTCTGAGAAATTTAAAGAAAAAATTTGGAGTCTTTTTTTTAATTTTGAAAATGTCCGAGGGGCTTTATGTAAAGTACCCCCCAAAATTAAAATATCGGTTTCAAATTCAAGGTGCCACGAGATCAGTGAGATTGATCAGGGAGTATCCTTTTTTGTAGAAAATTGGCAGAACGGTTTAGTCACTAGCGTTGTTCATAGACAGACAGACGGACTGACGGGCAGACGGACTGGCGGACGGACGGACGGAGAGACGTTTTTATCGCAATTCTTTTTTCGGTATTAAGGACACACAAAACAGGGGTTCTAAGTGCATTACGTGTTAGGAGATTTTTTTTCTTGATTTAGCAACTGAATTTATCCACTTTTTCGTTACCAGGGCCGTGTAATAAGAGATTTTCTGCCGAAAATCCGCCGTTCTTCGCGCCGCATTACATAACTTTCCCTATACTATACGTACGTATGTGCCAGTAAATTCAATTATCTAACTTGTAGTTGTGCGGGTAAACCAGGAATTACGTTATTACGAATTACGTCCGTGGAATGTTACATGCTTCGCAGCAGTTGTTCACCTTGAGAGCCAGTAGCTGCCAGTTTGCCGAAGCAAATGAACTTTCGTTTGTGTCTGCAACATTATTAGCATGTCTTGACAGTAGACGTGCACCGTTTGTGCAATTGACTTAGTTTGAACGAGGACGTGCAATGGATCTGAGGGAGGCTGTCTGGTCACACCGCAGAATTGTACTACAGAAGGGGCGATAGGTCTCCGCAGTGGATGAATGTTGTCGTCGTTGGTCAGCAGAAGGTGCGTGCTTCCGTCAGCCTGGGTCCGGACTGCTACGACTCACAGATGCTCACCAAGACCGTCGCATTTTGCGAAGTGCTGTATAGGACAGCACCGCGACTTCACAACAAATTAGGGTGACTGATGCTTCTGGCATGACAGCTAGGACCGTTCGTAAGTCTCCGCGAAACAAAGCTACGATCCTGCGTGCCGTTAGAACCTCCTCCAAAATCTTGCAGCCCGCCTCTATGGAGTTCGGAAACACCCTTGTGGAAGGACGAATAATGATTTGTGGTCTTCAGTAATGGGAATCTCTTCTACCTTGGTATCATTGACGGAGCATGTCTGGAACTGAATGAAACGCCATATTGTCCCAAATGAGGCAACTTTTAAACATTGCATTGTAGTCCATTCCGCAAGGTTACATTCAATACCTCTATATTCGTCTCCATGAGAGAATTGCGGTCTTCATTGCTGCAAAAGGAGGGTATACGGGGTAAATGGTTTGACATTTTGCCCGCTCTGTCGACTGTACTCACATCCGTATGACTCTGCCGGTGTGACAGTTTGTTGAACACGTCCTCGAGAATGTGTCAATAACATTTCTCTATCCTGGATCCACAAATTCATGGTGTTTTTTCTTCATTTTCCAGCACTCTATATGGGTTTATTTGATTTCATTATTAAAATTACACCACTTGTTAAACTTATAACTATCAAAATCGGAAGTACGTAACGAATGTACGTAGTGAAAACAGGAAATATATGGGTTTATTTGATTTCATTTCCTTCAAAATATTCGCAATTTTTTGATTTGGTGTATATTTTCCTAATTTGTAACTTCGGTCTTTACAAAAATTTTCAAACTGTTTCTTCACATATTTTCTACGTTTTCCAGTGTTCTTTAAAGTAGCTTGTGTAATAATATTGACTATTTCTTTTTCTAGCGCATCACCTAATCTTTTCACCCTTTCCTTTAATTCCAATGTTTGAATGAGACAACGGAAATGCGCCCTTCTTTCATATTTACACAGGGATTGATACATACCGTCTCCTAAGATAGAAGAATCTCAGCTTATGATTGAGTACTAAGGAGAAGGTGGAAAATAAAATTGATAAGGAAAACACTTTTTTTGTGAATCCCTGAAAAAATGGTTTTGCATACTCGTGGGCCACAACGGCCTCGCCTATAATAAAACTTTCAATTCCCGTCAGTCATACGGTCTTTCTTTGTCTAATTGCAAAAGCAAGTCCTTTACCGTTTCACATTTTTTCCCTCCCAGTATTATTAAATTAGAATAACTGAGGCAGTACACATTTCGCAGAAATACACTATGTTCGTTAAATGTGTAATATAATTTGGTTTAAACCAGGAGATAACATAAGTATTTCACAACAGTAGTCAATGTGTAAAATATGGAATCTATTTTATTTAACAGGGGATTTGAGTGGGGATGTCTTCACGATGAATGTTATGTTCTGAGAACGATAGCGCTAGGTAAATCATTCTCCTGTGAGTATGCAGCTCTTTCAAACCCCGTAAATGCCACATGATATTCTTTTTAAACAATTCGTGTTTATGTTTTAAAGCGCTAGTATACTTGTTTAATAAACCACTGACTATTGATATGCTTGAGAGAGTATGTCAGTGGGCACTGCAATAGTGCACCGAGGTAGGAGATTTTGAACATGGTATTCATTCATGAAAAAAAATGAAAACTTCTTCCAACGTAAGAGGGATGAGGAAGAAGCATTTTGGAGTAGATTTTGCTTCCAAATCTTAGACCTTTCTTGAAACATTAAAATGAATGTTGATGGCAACATTACAATACGAGCAGAAGAAAATGTTGGTATCTCTAAGTAACTACGTACGTACCTGAAAACTATAGCGACATTTTATTTCAATCCTGATTTAAATGTCACTTTAATAACGGATAGAGAATACAATACTTTATTAAAAAGAAAAGTGCGATTTCAGATATACTTCAATGACGGTTAGAAATAAAGTTGATTACATATTGCTTTGCCCTTTTGAAACCACACCATTTTGATAAAACGGCACCCGCTTTTTAAAATATTTTTTTTCCTCCGAAACTCAATTCTTTGTTCTCTTGCATATTCCGTTTTCATCGTTTCTCCTGCTATTCTGTAGCTTTCTCATCTTTAATTTCCTCTGACGTTATCAATATTATCATTTCATGTATTTTGTTTTTTTACTTTTATTTTCCCTCTTGTGTACCAATTTTACGCTTCATTGTATCGAGCGAAGATCCTGACGCTCGAAGACTTCACTAGCCGCACTTTCGCCAAGAGGAAGATGAATGCGATAAATTCAGTACCGGGATCTTCGAAAATAAAAAGTATCAAAAAATAGCACACGCTATCAACTTGCCATCAATTATTTCGATATTATCAGCTGAAGCAAAAAATTCGTGATGCTTTTACCACACTGTCCGGTTATCGCCGACTGGATTTGGTGTTTTCGTTCCTATTTTTGTGATTTCAGTTTTCGCTTAAAAATTACAAGAAAAAAGTCAGAAAGATCTAAACAATCCTTGAAATTCAGTATAACTTCAGATTTCTGATATTTGACTTAAATGTAGTATATCAACCCTCTTATAACGCCCCTCCCGAATTAGAATTGTACTATTACCTGCGTAAAAAAATACAATCATTACTCGCTCACACATTTTGGAGAATGCAACAGAGGGGAGAGAGAGAGAGAGAGAGAGAGAGAGAGAGAGAGAGAGGGAGACGATCTAAACTTCTCTACGAATATTGATCTTGTCTTAATTTCTTAACTGATTTGTTACTGATGTAGTGTTGGATTAGTTACTCAAGCGAAAAATGTTTGCCACTTGCAAGTAATTACCTGGTTGTTAAACACTAAACCTGCCACAACTACTTATGAAAACCGCACCTTGAGGATACGGCGCCGAACAAGAGAAGTTCGCCAAGTGGGGGTGGGGAGGACATCGAAAGAAGAGAAGGGCGGGAGGCGCCACCGTCCGACCGTGGCCGCTTTCTCGGAGACTGACACTGCGCTCGCATGCGCAATCTCCAGCTGGAAGTCTTCTGCGTGAGATCTGGGATACCGGGCGGCGACCTTCGAGCGCACCCGCTACCTTCACTCCCACCACGCGGTCGCCGACCCCGCCCCCGTCCCGCCGTCACAGCCCCCCCCCCACCGCTGCCGCCGCCCCTCCGCCACCGCCTCGCCGCCACTGCCCCGCCCCCGCCGGGATCCCGCCTTTGCCCAGCAGTCGCTTCCCGCCGCGTCGGCGCCACCCCTCCCGCCACCGCTCCACCGCCCCGCCGCCGCCCCGCCCTCGCCTAACCACTGTCCCGCCGCCGCCTCGCCGCAGCCCTGTCTCCTTCTGCCGGCTTCGCGCGTTTAGAGACAAAAGAGAACAAAATTGAAGCATCGAAGAGTCATCCACTGCGAGTTCTGCGAGCTCTCGAGTATTTACAAAATAAGAAAATAAGTGTAAGGTCCAGCATTTCGGATTAAGTCTGAGCCTTACACACGATGTTATTATGTGTAGTAGACTCAAGGTTTTCCTTGACAGTCACTGACATTGAGATTCATTGGGGTCAATGTGAACGACTTTTTCACTTCAGGAAATCAGACCAAACTTTTAGTTCTGAACACATTTTTACTAAGCAAATACATATTTATATAAGTTAGTCATACTTTTTCCTTCCGTATTACTTGAGAACTTTAAATAAAATAACTAATTACAACATAAACTAGTGGTGCTACAACAGCACTTACTTTCCTGTATTATTGGAAACAGCTATGTAGGATTGAAATATGGCACTTTCTGCCCTACTAACATCTTAGCGATTATTTAAAAACGTCCAATTCAACCAAGAAGCGAACAACTCACTATTTCCATCGCAGTGTTGGCAAAGCTATATGAATTCTAAAATTGCATAAAAATATCATACAAAAGATTTATAAACTTCAAACTTGTATTGGAAAAAGAAGCCTGATAGTATGCAGCTATATCAAGTCACAACAATGACATATAATTCATAGAAATTCGCGACAGCCGAACGGAATTCAATTGTTGCATTCCCTGCATTGCCGATACTCCCTTAAAAAGGTAGCAATTTTTATTTCAAATATTTCGAAATAAATAATTTCTTGAAAGATAAATGTGTAAATGTATAACAAAATGTTGAATGTTAAAACGGAAAGAGAAATAATATACAAAATTGCAAATTCAAATTCACTACGCATCCAGCTGTCTGAAGCGCAGTAAATTTGTACCAGGCTATTAAGTTTGTCACGAAATTATAGAAAAACTACTCGTATTTTCAAAAAATTAAGCATGACCTTATTTGAACACATAGTTTTGATAAATACATTTCATTGAGAAAAACAGCTGCCAACTATCGACGCCCAAAGTACATTATTTTGACATTTTCTCGATGTTAAGGTTTCCAAAAGTTGTATTAATTTTAGAATATTAAAGGTATTATCCCGGTACGGATATATTAATTTTAGAATATTAAAAAACACAAAAACCTCGTCCTAAACGGCAATTTTTGTTTAAAAATTTGTATCTGTTTTTAAGAAAATGGCGTTAAAGCACTATTAAACATGCGAAATATAACGCTCTTTTTCACATAAAATTTTGAGTTTTCCAAAAACTTCATTTGAAGTCGTTTGAAGCACTTACACTCACAAATATACTAATGTTTACAAATTACTGGTAATGTGCATATTAAAACACATTACCAGTGTTTAATTAATGTGCATATTAAACCTTTAAAAAAAATTACATTTTTGTATTTTTGGAAAAAAAAGAAATACCCCAAAATGAACTATATGTCATATTAAAGAGTGCAATTAGCACTATCCGTTCCAAAAGTTTGAAGAAAAAATTTGGTGCATTTCTCAGAAAATAGCGTTACAGCGTTTCTGAAAAAGCGGAATTTTTAGCTAGTTTTCATAGAAAATGGAGAAACTTAACATGAAATTATTTAAAGCATATGTACTCATTAATATAATAATGTAAACAAATTGCTGGTAATGTAAATATTAACGACGTGAGTGACAAGTAAAAAACATTAAATTTTTGCAATTTTTGAAAAAACAAAAGACTAGAGCCAAATGGCGTTTATGTCATCTAATAGAGAACATTTAGGACTATCCCTACCATAATTTTAAAGAAAAAATCGGGAGTCTTTTTTGAAAAAATCTTGTTTTTGTAATTTTTAAAATTGCACATATTGCACGGAATATTGCGCGAAAACAACTAAAATTTTCAAAAAAATGCACATGACCTTAAAGAAAGAACTCACTATGAAGAACAAATGTTAACTGAAAGAAAAATCTCTATCTGCAGTTTTGTAGTTGGAGGAAGACACCGAATAAAATTCAAACTTTCGCATTTGTCGAAAATTCAGAGTTATCCGTGAAAATCGGATCTATGCCCCCTTAATAACTGTATTTTATTCTATTCTGACAAGTAGTTTAAAGAACAAAATTTTAGTAGTTTTTGAGAAAATTTTGAAAATGTTCGGGGGGCTTCATGTAAAGTATCCCCCAAAATTAAAATATCGGTTTCAAATTCAAGGGGCCACGAGATCAGCCTTATCGAGTATCAATTTTGGAGCAAATCGGCTGAGCGGTTTACTCGCTAGCGTTGTTTACAGACGGACAGCCGGACGGACGGGCAGACGTTTTGCTTTCAATTAGGTTCTCGGTATTAAGGATCCACAAAACAGGGATTCTGGCTGCACGTGTTGGGACTGTTGCTTAAATTAGCAACTGAATTTATCCAATTTTTCGTTAAGACGGCCCTATAATAAGAGTGTTTCTGCCGTTTCTTCGCGGAACATTACATCACTTTCTCTATACTATACGTACGTATAGTACGTATAGTACTATACGTACGTATAGTATACGGGAAAGTAAAAATTGTGATTTTGCAACATCATATACTTTCTCGTACTAATTGTAACTTCCGCAATTTTCGAAACTTCAGAGACTGCAATGCAAATAATGCGCCATTTTTATACCTACACTTCGCAATAAAACAATTTTTTTAATATCATGGACACACAAAACGTGGGTTCTCGCTACACTGTGTTAAAAGTAGTAGTTTATTGCATATTGCAACAAGCTGTATAAGCTTGTAGTCTATAAGCTATAGTCGCTGTGAGAGCCCCGCAATACGAGATTTTTCTGTTCAGCGTCATGCCTGTTGCCGCAGTATCACAATATTTTCTCTATACTACGTAACGAGTATGCTTGAAAGAAAAAGGATTATCTGTTCACAATTAATTATTCATTGTACACCAAAAAATAAAATTAAAATGAAACTAATGGAGATACAACAACACGTACTTTCTCACATTGGTAACAGTTACGTAATACCACAATGTCTGTTCATATTAATTCATCTCATCTATTAGTTGTAAAACATATTATCAATCTTAACGCATTTGGAGCAAAAAGTCATTCTTTTAACACTGATTCATTGTCACAATTACGACAATCTAAAACTGCTTTCCAAACAGCGACAAACTTCATCTGATAATCAGAAGTAATTCTGAGAATTTCAAATTGCCTTGTCGTGGTGTTGCTGCTTTATTGTGGGCATATATCCTGTCAAAGACTCGAAGAAAGCCAAAGAAGCGCGGGAAATAGAATTTGTAATTTTGAAGATTTTTTAGAATTCAGAATCCACCGGAGAACCAATGTTTTAGTGTCCAGAACCCACAAAAAATGTAATTTGACTCCACGTTTTTCTGTTTCCTACAGAGCATGAATAGCACACACTTTCCACTTACAGATGGGGTAACTAGGTAATTCCTAGGCATTTTAGGATCCCAAGGATTTTCTATACTTCCCCAGGGGACTTAAAAGTTCACTTTCTGCACTTAATAACAGTAATGTTAAATTCTTCCATCGTAATTTACTAATTATGTATAGAACTTACAAATGAGCTCTTGAGAGCAATTGACGATATAGTCAATAGATTGCCTCCAGCGATCCCCGTCTTGAAGGTACAGACTGCGTGGATTTTCGCATAGCCCAAGAGGTTCCAGCCACTACTAGGAGGATTTTGGCGCTGGGCACTCCATGAAGTTGGGTTGCCAGGAGAATGGCTAGTTGGTATTTTTTCACCTTCTCATCCCCTGCTATCAGAAGGCTAACAAATCCTTATTTGTGTCGACCACGTGGACCCCTTCCCAACTAGAGTGTTAGATGAAGTAATTTATTTCATTCCATTCCAATTCTCAAGCCCTAAACTTACGATCTTTGTGTCGGGCTCAGACGATCAAGACTGACAGACGTTTTAAGAAAAAAAAATTGTATCAGGATCCTGCTTCTCTGAAATCTTTATTTGTTGAAATCCCATCAGTTTTATTTCACGATTACCATATAATATCCCTGGTATAAGTAAGAGAAAGTAAAATTTTATACCTGCCAATAGGTATATAAAACGTTAATGGGCCGCAGAAATCGTTAGTCATGTAAGATGAAAGATATTTATGATACCGTGCACAAGTTTTTTCAACTTCTTTCTTGCAACGATATACAACACTGTTAGCATTTACTATCATTGGAGAAAGTATACATTGCAGACTGTGTGGCATATTCTAATTTGTTTTTAAATAGTTTATTGCATCATTGTGTTATTTGAGTGAAATTCAGTTTTTCTTTTTCGAATTCACCCAGAAAAGAAATATTTTCTACAGATACATGCTCCCTATTGCATCGTACAATTTTCAATTTCACTATCAAAAGAAAATATGTAGTGCCAATATAACTCCTTTTATATCGGCAAAACACGGTTCCATAGAATAATTAATATTTAGAAGGTACATACTGATCCACTCCCTTTTGCAGAACATTTTCTGTAAAATGAGATATCGGCTTTTACGTTAATAATGCCAGGTTCAGTGATTCACGAAGCTTTTGTAAGGCATTGTTAAGTGTCGTAACGACCACCGTCATTGATCTGACTTACCGACGCGATTGCTTGGAACCAGTGGCGGCTCGTGCATTTTTACTGGCAGGAAGATAGAATTCAATTGCTTAAACCGTTTAAATGAAATATTCAACTAGTTACAGTACATGCGTCAAATTACTTCCACCACTGTGACAATCCATGCTTTTGCCGGAATGTGACATAATGCATGTGTGAGACACCCGATGACGCACTTTTCTAGTTCAAATAGAAGTATGTAAATGTCAATTTGAGGGAGAAACAAGTGATAACACACGAGCGTGAAGGGCATGGACCCAGGGCCCCCAACGTTCAAGGGCCCCCCATTGTCCTTAGAAAAATTATTTAATACTAATTTGTTCAAAAAATAAAATAAAAAAGTATAAAAATATGATGTATGATTAACTACGGACGAATTGGCATAACGGAGTGATGTGTCGCACATCATTGAATAATATTTATAATATGGAATGTTGCTGGTTGATGCGTTTCAATTTTATATTGTGTAATTCAATAAAAAAAATTGTATTTTTCAATTTTTTTATGTTTAATTTTTTTGTTTGAATACTGTTAAAATGAAACACTAAGAAATGCTTTCAAAATATTAAAAGAAAACAAAAGTAGTGTGAATTGATAGGATTTTCTTTATATTTCAACATCGAATTTGGGGGAAGAGAGATCGGTGAAAGTAAGAATTGGAGGCCCCCAAATTAATAAGGGGCCCAAGGGCCCCTAATGCTGATAAAACGGCCCTGGGGAGAATCATCAACTCAAGGCCGTAGGCTCCCTTAAAAATATTTTCTTTTCGGCCGCAGGAGTGCAGCGAGTTATGGCCGATTTCTACTCAAGGAAGGACGCTGAAGGTTCTTCCCCAGAAATATTTCCATTTTTTTGCATCGGGAGCGTCGTTTAAAAGTTTTCTAAGTTCCCCACTGCTCTCAAACAAAAAAATATACTATTTTTCTACAACAAGAAAACAAATATTTATTTGGTAAATACGTTGAAAAAAATAAAATGTCGAAAAGACATTACTCTCTTCCTTCTCTATTACTATTCTTATGAAAGAAAGTAGAGTGAAGGAAGGTAATAAATTTAACTTAGAACTAACAAATTACTTTACTTTTGATTTCTGATTATGGTCTGTTTCATTCCTGAAAGTTAGAAATAACTTCTCTTTCTAGTTATCAAATACACGCGGGTATCCACCACAGGCGCTTCCTTTGAATTGGTTGGGTTTGGTTTATATTAGCATTATTTCTAATACTTTACATGAAACAAAAGTGAAACAATTGAGTACTATTAATGATTACAAACACTAATTTATATTACTACCCACGCTTCCTTGGTAAATAATGCAGCGATTTTTTTTCAGACTTTCACTGTTGAATGCCAGCAATATACGCTGATGATGTAATTGATTTTTTATTCGTTTGCACTAGATAAAACAACCAAGGTCTTATATACAACCTGTGGTGAATATAACGGCATTCTCTATAATGAAGTATTTATTTGGTCGTTTGAAGGTCATTATAAAAGATTTCCCTTTTTCGCAATTTTCAATCTGATTATAACTGTCGTGCTAACAATAGTATAACTTTGACGACAGTAATACGGAAGTAATAAATTTATGTTAAGAAATGTATCTAAAAGTCAGATTAATCAAACGCGCAATAACAGACGCTATTTGCTTTTTGTTATGAACTGTAATTCTGTCATGGAGACAGAGTTAACAAGCACGAGGTCATACACGAACTAATAGTTCGTGAAAGTATACACCGAGAAACTTTGATAAAGAAATGTTTTACAAATATTATTTTTGTACAACAAAACAATTTTTAATTAATAATAGGCTTTGTATAAAGAAAATTTATTTAGGGTGAACAGTGAATGATCACAATAATATTTTTGAAATTACCCCACACGGGAAACCCTGCGAACCCACCACAAGGAACCATGGGAGTGAATTCAGAATGTTAGGTACTAGTTATATGGCTAGCTAGTACATTTCATCACTTGTCCAATCTCTGTGGCCAGATACGACCAAAAGAATCTCGACTTTGAATTAAACGTGAGACTGGCCAGAATCGTATATCCATTTCTACCTTTTGACCTTCACGGCGAAGCTCGCGGTCAGTAACCTCATGATATTTTTCTACCGCTGGGCGCGTTCTTTATCGTACGCCAGGGGGAGAAACTGGTCTTCTGTTGCGCAATCTTCGCAAGGCATTGATTCAAGCTGCCCCCCCTGCGCCACGGCACGTGCCTGCGGTCGACAAGACTGGCGACTTGCACGTGACTCGACTAAACGTGACACTGAATCGAGAAACGCTGCAACGCTCACATGAAAGGACTTTCTCTCCTTCAGTATGCATGTAACACAACCCAGTTTGTTTCAGACCGCGTAGTCTCGTCACTAGTAAATTACCAGTCTTATTTCGTTCTTAATTTATTCTCAGCATCTACGACCACCTTCTTCTTTTGTTTGACATATAGATGGGTTTACGAAACCTATCAGCATTAGGCAAATTTGCAAAACTGTTATAAACCTCAATTACTTATTTCGTCGACGATACTGTATCAGGAAACTTCCCTAATTACAATGTAAATTAAATAGCGAGGTTAATAAAGATATTCTTAATTGTCAATAAGGCAATTTTTAATGTATATAGTTACTTCATACTTGCGTATGCAGATATCCGAGAGCACGCGGTCCGTCCCTAGGCTTGGTTGAAAATGGCAATAAAAATATTTTATGTCATGACTGCTTGTAAACAGTCGATTACTTTACGTGACATGAAACTTTTTAAACACAACTTCTACAGTATTTCTTTTGGTTACACCTCCCAAAAATTTCTCTTCTGGTATTTACTTCAAACTGTTGAAATTATTTTTACATTCACTAATGGCTTAGATCTTGATGCGACCTTAAATATAAAACAAGTATTGGATTCCACCCGTGTGTTGAGGCAATTAGATATTTTAATGTGAAGCGCTTTCATAATCAACTTAGAGTACTAATCACAGTCCAATTCCAATACAATATCTGTAAATTTCATGGCATGACCACTGTCCAACCGAAGTGTCGTAATTTAATTTTGTCGATCAGAAATGTTATTAATGTTACATGCTCTGCTACACGTGTTTTTAACTTCTTAATTTTCCCAATGTACGATTTCGAATATTGTTTTTCGCTCCGGTCTTTTATGTTAACAACAATGTGTCTCGTATTTATGTATAGGATGAGTCACGAAACTTCACCACCTCCAACAGATTTTGAAGGGTTGAAGTTATTGCAAGGCAGTTTTCACGGAAGTGCATAAGGGAGTGGGGTTAATTGATACATGTATTCATTTCTATTTTATCATTTGTACTTTTAGAAATATTGAGACAAGTTTGTTTTTCAAATATACCTACACATATTTTTAGTCTATCCTGACGAACATAAAAAGACGAATCTAAATATATACAACGATATTACTAAAAAATGCTTATTTAACATACAATAAAAGGTGCTTGAGTAAGTTCTCGCCATTTCCTAAAAGACGGCTTTATCAGGACTATCTGGATGTAATTTCCGATGCAAATGCAATTACTAGGAAGTACTGTCGCTAAGCTTGAACGTGAACATGGGTTTGTTTGTCACAGTGTAAACCATGTTTTAGTTGTGAATGCTACACTTAACGAGTTTTGGGCCACGAAAATAATATTTGCGGAAATATTATTGCACTACTTTATTTAGAAGAAAAATGCAGGTGAAGCACACATGTCAGACCCAACCTGATATCGCAAAATTATTACGAGTAGTAGACACAACAGTTTCGAAACATTTGAAAGCATTAGCAATTATTCAGAAGCAAGGGCAATGGATGCCCTATGAGCTGAAGCCGAGAGACGTCGAACTGCGTTATCTCACATGTGAACTGCTGGTGCTGCTTCAACGGCAGAGAAGGAAATTGCAACGAATCGTGACTAACGATGAAAAGTGGATACATTACGATAACTCTAAGCGTAAAAGATCGTGGGGAAGCCCGGCCAAGCATCAACACTGTGCGTAGAACCAAATATCCATTGTACGAAGCTTCTCGTCTGCATTTGGTGGGATCAGCTCGGTGTAATTTTGTTATGAGCTTCTCAAACCAAACGAAACTGTCACAGGCAATTGCTATCGACTGTAATTGATGCATTAGAGTCCCCCTCTAAAGGAAAAATGTCCACTATACAAGGAGAGACACAACAAGATTTTCTTATACGATCACGGCCACAGCCATTATACGGCTACATGTTACAAAACCAGTGAAACCTCTTTGAATGGGACCACTGTTAATTTTTAGAAAATATGTTCAATAAACCATCATATATTTCTGTAAATTTATTGAATTCTACCTGTGTATTTACGCTAGGAGACGTTTTGATGAATAGTGTTTCTAATATCAATCTAGGATCAGTCAAATTTTCACGAGCTAAAATTTTTATTTCTTTGAAATTAACATGATGTGAAGTTACAATTCTACGGTGTTCTTTTTAATATATAAAGCTGTTATTTAAAACATTTCTGTCTTGTAAATGATGGACCAACATATATATATGTTTATATATATATATATACTCGTATATATATATATATATATATATATATATATATATATATATATATATATATAAACAAATCTCTGTAATAACCATGTGCGGAATATTGGTTATTGAGTAAAAATGTTTTACTACTTATCTTTAATAATAATACTATTATAGTCTAATCGGTTCACTCTTTTTAAGAACCCTGTATACTTCCCTACTCGGAATCACTTGCCAATCACTTCGTAAAACTGCGAGGGCGATGCCGTTGTGTAGAAAGTTTCCGGTCTGCGTTTTGACCCAAGGGTGTCTGCGGATCCGCCCCAATTCTTGGATTAGCAAAATTCGTCCCCTAGTTATACCGTAGGCCATTAATCCCTCCAAGCACTATCAAAGAAATCAAGGAAAATAATTTATACCTTACATGGAATTTGGCCGCGCTGCCCGGTTGTAACTAATGCTTGGACAAAACTGTCCCACGCACCTGCGTCACCCTGGACGGCCAGAAACGGAAGGAGAGAGTTGAATGTTGCTACTTGAACCAGGGGCCTTGGGAACCGAGACTACAATAGTATTATTATTATTATTATAGGAGTAATAACAGGATAATAATAATAATAATAATAATAATAATAATAATAATAATAATAATAATAAAATGCAATAGTTGGAATGGGAAAATATGTAGTCAGTCATCAAGATGACCCTCTAATGAGGAAGGTCATGAAATCTGACCCAAAAATGGGAAACAGAGGCATTGTTAGTGTAGCAAAAAGCATTGCAAAGAAAACTATGCAAGACACGTCAAATAACACAGACACTGAACTTCTGGTACATCTAAACATGAAATGTGAGACGCAAAAAATGTTAAAGAAGTCGTGGAGGGACAAACCACTCCACGGGCAATACCTAAAAAGAATGGACAAGGTGCAGATCAATAAAGATCAATCATTTATGTGGCTTAAAAGGGGAAGAATGAAGCCAGAATCGGAAGCACTTGTAATAGCTGCCCAAGATCAGGCCTTGAGAACACGACATTATGATAAAGCGGTTCCCAAAATTTACCAAGATGATAAATGCCGCATTTGCCAGGAGCAAGTAGAAACCATTGATCATATTGTCTCAGCTTGTCCAATCCTAGCAAAGACCGAATACCTGAAAAGACATGACAGGGTGTGTAGCTACCTCCACTGGCAGATCTGTACCGCCCTCGAAGTTCCAAACACATGCCCCAAGTGGTACGAACACTCACCAAAACCGGTGACGTCTGTTGGATTGTGTACGATATTGTACGACCAACAGATTCAAACTGATCGCACGATAGCAGCAAACAAACCGGATATAGTCATCCGGAATTTAGAGAAAAAATCGTGTCTACTTGTGGATGTTGCTGTGCCTTGCGATCAAAATGTCGTTACCAAGGAGGCAGAGAAACGTCTTAAATACAAGAGTTTGGAAATCGAGATCAGCCGAATGTGGGGCGTAAAAGCACAGGTCGTCCCGATAGTTATCGGAGCTCTGGGATTTGTTCCGCAAAATTTGAGTAAGAACTTGTCTAAACTCCCAGGTAATTCAAAGGACTGGGAAGTGCAAGAAATAGCTTTATTTGGAGCAGCCCACATTTTGCGCAAAGTATTGTAGAGGCACCGATAGTCCCTAGATCTACTCCTTAGGTAGCTGGTTGCAACCTGGAGTAGATTTTATATTCAGCCGACTCATAACATCTTTAGTCGTGATGTAATGGAATAATAATAATAATAATAATAATAATAATAATAATAATAATAATAATAATAATAATAATAATAAAATACAAAAATCCTTCAGTGTACCCCGAAACTGAAGGATTTTTGATAGCAATCCAGGACCAGGTGATTGCGACAAGAAATTATCTCAAGCACATTATTAAAGTCCCCGAAGTGCCTTCCGATATCTGCCGGGCTTGTGGTGACGGTCAAGAAACGATCCAGCACATCACTACGGGTTGCCGCATGCTTGCCCCAACTGATTATAAACAGAGACACGATATGGTAGCACGAATCATCCACGCCAAACTTGCAAGGAAATGTGGAATTGCTGGTGAATTTGATACACCCTACTACAAGTACCATCCAAAAAATGTCATCGAGAACAACAGATATAAACTATACTGGGACCGAAGCATACTAACCGACAGAACAGTCCATCATAACAGGCCGGATGTCATTCTTTGGGATACATCTAAAAGAAAAGTATGGCTGATAGATATAGCAGTTGTAGATACCAGCAACCTCGAAACAACACACAAAAATAAAATTCAGAAATACAGAGAACTAGCACAAACTGTACAGGAACAGTGGCATGTATTGGACGTGGAGATTGTACCAATCGTCCTCTCAGCAACAGGTGTGATACCTACCATCCTGAAGCACTCTCTGAATAAACTGGGGATCGAGACGAACATTACCATCAATCTACAGAAAGCTGTGATCCTGAGCACGTGTTCTTTAGTCAGAAGATTTATGAGTTTCTAAAAATTTGTGTTAAAGAACTATTTACTTTTAATTTGTAAATTAATTTAAGTTTCAAAATTTATATTTGTAGAATTGTTTATTCCCTGGTTAGTTTAATTAAAATTATTGTACTACGGAAGTCATGCTTTGATAGAAATATCTGTATGACTCCTACAACTTGTACCAGGAAGCTGTGAAAAATAAACGATAATAATAATAACAATAGTTATCCCAGAAAAATCTTAACATGAAACTCAAAAAGCAGTTCACAAGTTAAGACATCGCAAAATGAATTTGATATGAAAATCTCACCAAATATAACAAAAGTAATGACATTTGAAAGACGTGAGCCGTTACGAGCAAAGATTGTTACATATGCCCAAATAATTTTAAAAAAATTAATTTAAATATCTTGGATATCATTTTAATTATATGAAATCAAGAGATATGCACGTAAAGCCGAATTTTCAATTTTCAATTTCACATACTTCTGCGGAACGTTACAAATAACACTAAAGCATAATATGCAAAAAGAAACTCTACTTATAGTTTACAAAGTTATTGCCTTGTCATTACTCCTTTGTGGGAACGAGACGTGGACATTTATTGAATCAGCTGTGGAGAATTGAATCTGCAGAAGTGAGATTTCTTCGTTTTGTGGTAGGATATTCTCTATTAGATCACAAAAAGAAGTAGATATCAGAGAAGAATTAAATATTGAGTCTGTGTTATAGATAGCATAAAGAAATATAGAGAAAACTGGAAAGGTCATGTTCTGAGAATGCCTGAACATAGGATAAGTACAATTATTCTTCAATATCCGAAAGAAAAAATAAATGTATGACGTCCCTTAAAGAGATGGCATAAACAATTTCGAGATCGACCAGATCAAGAGGTCTAATGCTTGCTGTCGATGATGATTATGATAAGGATGATGGTGATAATAACAACAATACCAACAACTAGCGTATCCATGCGAGAACTCTCGCATGCTGTACCCCACCCTCTTCCTTATTTTTCCATTTCCATATTAAGCCTGTAATATACAGGTTGTCCCACCAACTATGAACCACCCCCATAACTTCTAAAGGGTTCAGGATATCGAAATGCAGTTTTCGATTAACAATGCGGAATCATGGGGTAACTAACATGCCATAGATAAATTGTCTATAACATTTTTAGTTTTCGAGAAATTTAATCATCTTTGATTTTTTAAATGGAACTATATTTTTTTCAGCAGCAGTGTATAGATCATGAAAAGAGGAATAAAATTATGTATCATATGCTAGTATTTTGATAGTAATTCGAGTATAAAATTAGATTTTCTGATATGTGATTTTGAAATAAACGGACAATATTTCGTGAAGCAGCCCTTGCAACTCTCGCCTTCACGCCCGGGAAAAGTGACCTTCACGGCGTCAAGACTTGCGTGGAGAGAGGAGACTGAGAGGGGTGGCAATGAAGGATAAGAGGCCTAACTAAAGCAATCCAGGGTCTTGTCACAAAGGTCACATTAAGAAACACTAATTTCAACGTTCAGAATAAGATATTTTTTTCCATTGATTTATCTGCATGTAACTTGTTTTCTTTAATAAAAAATATCATTTTCAAACTTGACAAGAATCCAACCACCTTCTCTTCGTTGGTAAATTTAATTTTTAATTAAGATGATTAGTCGTCCACTGCGGAACAGTACCTCTCCTGTTGTTCATAAATGAAAAAGAAAATATTACACTTCCGTCTTCTGCTGTGGATTTTCAAGTTTGTGGCAGCGCGTGGCGTTATGAAGTGAGAAACTCACTAATCAGTATTATCAGTTGTGACTGCAGATGTGCATTTGTGTTAAAGTTTATTAAATTTACACTGAGAGTCTGTCAAGAATATTTCAAAAATGTTATTGCTTTCTTCTTTTTGTACGTGTTTAAATAAGAAGTTTATTAATAGTAAATAATAATAGAAATCGTATCGAAAATGTCTACTTATCTATTATTTAATGAATTAATCGAGATATTACAATAAAAATCTTTAATCATTCCTTCCCTTTCCATGTTTTAAAATGAGAGCTTGTTTCTGCAAACACACTGAGCTCGTTTCTTGTAAGTTTGAATAGAACCTTTATTATTATCGTCCTTCCCCTACAAATTATTTTTATTTTGTTCTTTTTGATTATCGTTGCTTTGGAATTTCAGTAGAAGAAAAGTTCAATTCAGATGAACAAATGGCAAAAATCTCTCATTCTGATCGTTAAAGTTGATGTTTGGTCATATGATCTTCATGTCAAGACCATGAATTGCTGTAGTTACGCCTCTATCCCTCACAGCCGCCCCTCTCACTCACCTTGTCTCCACGAAACAGTCTCGACGCCGCGAAGGCCGTCTTACCAACGGCTACTGTTGCAAGGGCTGCTACAAGAAAAGACCGTTTACTTAAACATCACGTGTCAGAAAGTCTAATTTTATACTCAAATTACCATCAAAATACTAACATATGATACATCATTTTATTCCTCTTCTCATGATCTATACATTGCTACTGAAAAATATATAGTTCCGTTTAAAAAATTAAAGATGATTAAATTTCTCGAAAACTAAAAATGTCATAGACAATTTGTCTATGGCATGTTACTTGCCCCGTCATTCTGCATTGTTAATCGAAAACTGCATTTCGATATCCTGAACCGTTTACAAGTTATGGGGGTGGCCCATAGTTGGTGAGATACCCTGTATATTTTTCTACAAGACCCTCATCCTCCGTCACTTGTTCTATATGTCACCTTGAAATTGAAAACAATGTAATACACCCCTGCAATACAAACTATTCTTATTTGAGCAAAGAGGTACACTCGTGTAATTCAATCACATAGGATATCAATTAATTAGTAATTGCACATACAGGTGCAGATTCTACAGGCTCTGAAATACAATCAAGAAGCGTCGAACCAGCGCAAATGTAATAGAATGATCAAGAAGATCTCATTCTGTAGATTACGGCGTGAGGAACTTTCTTTGAGGCTGTTGACCTCACAATTTTGTTTTTTGATTAATTTTAGTTTTTAATTCCGTTGAACGCTTCGTTTAGGAGTTATTTAACGATATAGATTAAAAAATCCAGGCGTGCGTTGTGGGTTGCATTTTACGTGAACATTTAGATACGTTGTTTAAACAAATCCTTCACATTTTTAATGTCAAAGTGCAATTCATCACGTCTCCTTAAAATTCTCTTTCTTTAGAGACCTCATTTTTAAAGATTAGTTACGTGTGGGAGCCGCAAAAGGAAGTTATACTACTGAAATAATATAGGAGACAATAATAGGAAGGAAAAAAGACTTTACACAAATTGAAGGCTCCTGGTACAATGCAATAGTCGGGATGGGAAAATATGTAGTCAGCCATCAAGATGACCTACCAATGAGGCAGGTCATGAAATCTGACCGAAGACAGGGAAAGAGACATTCTAATGGCATTGTTTGTGTTTCAAGAAGCATTGCGAACAAGACTATGCAAGACAAATACATAGTCGCATAACAGCATTGCGAACAAGACGCATAATGACAGAGTCACTGAACTTCTGACGCTACGTAACATGAAATATGAGACACAAAAAATGTTAAAGAAATTGTGGAGAGACAAACCACTCCACGAACAATATTTAAAACTAATGGAAAAGGTACAGATCAATAAAGATCAATAATTTATGTGACTTAAAAGGGGAAGAACGAAGTCCGAATCGGAAACACCTGTAATAGCTGCTCAAGATCAGGCGTTGAAAACACATTATGTATGATAAAGCCGTTCTCAAAATTTCCCAAGATGTTAAAAGTCGCATTTGCCTGGAACAAGTAGAAATTTGATCATATTGTCTCAGCTTGTCCAATTCTAGCAAAGACCGAGAACTTGAAAAGACACAACAGGGTATGTAGCTACCTCTACTGGCAGATCTGTACCACCCTCAAAGTTCGAAACACATGCCCCAAGTGGTATGAATACTCACCAAAACCAGTGACATCTGTTGGACTGTGTACAATATTGTTCGACCAACAAATTCAAACTAATCGCACAATAGCGGCATAGAAACCGGATATAGTTATCAGGGATTTGGAGAAAAAATCGTGTCTATTTTTCGATATTGCTGTACCTTGAGATCAAATCTTTGTAACCATGGAGACAGAGAAACGTCCTATATACAAGAATTTGGAAATCGAGATCAGCGGAATATGGGGCGTAAATGCACAGGTCGTACCGGTAGTCATCGGAGCTCTGGGATTTGTAACTCAAAATTTGTGTAAGAACGTGGCTAAAATCCCAGGTAATTGAAAAGATTGGGAAGTGCAAGAAATTGCTTTATTTGGAACAGCCCACATTTTGCGCAAAGATTTGTGGAGGCTGGATCTGCTCCTTAGTAGCTGGTTGCAACGTGAAGTAGATTTTATATTCAGCTGATTCATAACATCATTAGTCGTGATGTAGGTAATAATAGTAATGTAGATAATTATTATTATTATTATTATTATTATTATTATTATTATTATTATTATTATCGTCTCCTGTATTATATCAGTAGTATACCTTTGCGTTCCGGCTCTCACACGCAACCAATCTTAATAAATGAGAGCTCTAAAGAAAGATAATTTCACGGAGACTTGATGAATTTCACTTTGACTTTAAAAATATGGATGATTTCTTAAAGAAACGCATCGAAATATTCATGTAAAATGCAGCCCGCATCACATGTCAATCTATATCGGCAAATAACTCATAAACAAAGCGTTTTAGAGACTTAAAAAGTAAACTTTTGAGACCAAAGGCCTCAAAGAAACGTTTTTCAAACCATAATCTACAAGATGAGACATTTCCCGATCCATTCAATTAACTTTTTGGTTCCACGCTTCAATATCATCAAGGCCACCTAAATATTTCAGCCCTTCTTGCTGGTAGCAATGTTTGTTGCGACACGCTTAGAAGGCTTAGATTTGACAATCTTTATTTACGCTTTCAGTTAACACCGTAGTTTGTGCAGTCTGACGAGGTTTATTTGCATAATCATTAATTCAAGATTTGCTCTCCAGCAACAACTAGAAATACTGTTATAGTTGCTTGATACCTATGAAGATTGTTTCTTTGCGTGTAGTGAAACCAATCAATCAACGTTTTACCGGTGTCTGTAAGTGCTGTGTACCTAATTGAGGAGGGATGTGGGTTCACAGAGAAGAGTGAAGACTGTGTTTTACCTGTATCACTATTTTCGTTATCATTCGATGAAATTTTAGTCAACGGGTTCAGACACGTAGCTTTCCCAAATGTAAAAGGCTTTTGTAATATTTTTGTGACTCACGAGAAGCTAAAAGCTAGCTGTCAAAGAATATTGACTAATTACTACAAATGTTGTCTTTAAGGAAGTGCTGTGAATTGTTCCAAGAAAACTCTCCATGATATTGAATAAATATTTATTGAAAATTTATTTCAAACATCAATTGCATTGTCTTTTATTTGATATTGTGTTAGTACATTGCAAGTTATCTTTACATATTTTTAAACAAATAAACACGTTTCGTTAACTACTTCCCCTCTTAAAATGGAAATATAAGGATAGGGATCTAACACAGAGGTCTAACATGTGAGAGTTCTCGCACGGGTACGCGGAGGTAGTAGGGGAAAACTTGTGTATGGAACAACATAAAGAACAAACGTTTTAAAATTAGCTAAAGCTAAATAGCTAGAAATAAATGAAAAACAATAATCAAATAGCGCTGGCCTACAATACTACGTGAATTAATTAAAAAAAGCAAGTAAATTTAAAATTATAGAAAGAATAGGAGAAGTCACTCGACAACTGCCAACATTCGCAGTCCAAAGGCACGATTTAAATGTTGGTGGTGTCTGGAAGTATTCATATCAACGCCCAGCTGCAAACTCATATTGTAAATAATACACCGTTTGATATTAAACTCAAGGTGTCGGTTCGTTAAGATATTCAATATGCAAACATCATTTGAGTAACATTCCCATGTACCGAAGTGAAGTCTAAGCCTACTAAATTGTTTCCAATGGTAACCAATTGTATTTAGTACTCAAAGGTAAAAATATTAGTTTATTTTTTGGGTCGGAATTGCTTTTCTTGAAGTACGTAAGAACGCTGAAAATAATCCAATACTTTTTAATACACAAATAATTTTTTAATTTTCGCACCCCAGCAAGTTGGCACCCTGAACTCTCCAAAACCCCCTCTCTTCCTCATAACAAATCAAGGAAATTCAAGTAATATTGCAAAGAGTAGGGTTGTACTTGCTCCATCGGTATTTACGCACTACTTTAGCTTTGCTTTGCTTTCTGAAGAGTAAAAACCTTTTCTTTTATGTTTGTGACTGTCAAGGAAAGCGAAAAGTTAACTCTCAAGGAGGAGTGAATGATTTGTTCAAAGTTGTTTTTAGTGAAGTATGAATTGTTCCGAGAACATCTCTCTATAATGATGAATAAAGTTTTATTGAAAATTTGTTTCCAACATCAATTGTATTGTTATTTTTGTTTGATATTCTGCAAGTACATTAGAAGTTACATTTATACATTAAAAATAAACGTGTTTCATTAACAACTTTCCTTCTTAATTGAAAGGATAGACAAATGGATAGGAAAAGGGTGGGTTTTAACATGCGAGAGTTCTCGCACGGGTACGCTAGTTATTATTATTTTAAGGAATATGTTTACGTCTGTTGTCTCGTGGACTGTGAAAGTATTCTGAAAGTACACTGCAATATAATTTTTTCAAGTAATTTATCAACATTTTGACATTTCGACCCCAATGAAGTTCTTTTTCAAAAAACGTTCAGATCCAAATTTGTTAAAAAATTATTAAATAATGAAAAAATGTTGCACTTTAAATAAAAAAGTGTAAGTATTATACAAACCTCGAATCTATGAATTCAAACTGGTCGACACCATCTGGCAAACATCAATTGTCGTCAATCCGAAATCAGTTTCCAACTTTGTTCGGAACATACTACACATACATATGCATACACTCTGCTACCTGGCGTATGAATAAAGTCATCTTTCACGAGATAGGAAAGTTACCATCTCATAAAAACTGGTGAAACAGGTGGGAGTTTTCTATTAGTTATTTTTAAGATAATTACTTTTTATGTTGGGGGACTTCAAATGCTACCCAGGGTACTTCCCGGGATATCCCAGAGAAGTGAATTGCTTCTGACGTCATGACGGCTCTTCTATTTAGTCATTACGTGCGTAAATTCACAGCAAAAAATTCTGGCTAAATTCCTCGTAGCTCATGACGAGAGAAACAATGGTTGAGTGGTGAGAAAGTTTCACTCAAGCGTCGCTGGAGAGGGTGACGGGGGACACGTCCCCTAATATTTTCAAAAACACCCAGTACGTTCATTCGCTGGTTAACTGCGGTCGCTAAGGCGGTCGCGTCTTAGCCTAAATGTATTATTATTATTATTATTATTATTATTATTATTATTATTATTATTATTGTTATTAATATTATTATTATTTCCTTCACTACTAAAAATGTTATGAGTTGGTTGAATATATTCCTCTTCAGATTGTAACCATATTTCAAAGATATAGATTGCAGTAGATCTAGAGACTATCGGTGCCTCTTCAGTACCTTGCGCAAAATATGTGCTATTCCAAATAAAGCAATTTCTTGCACTTCCCAATCTTTTGAACGACCTGGGAGTTATCAAAGTTCTTACACAAAATTTGAGGAACAAATCCCACATCTCTCATGACTACGCGGATGACCTGTGCTTTTACGTCCCACATTCGGGTGATCTCCCTTTCCAAACTCTGGTATTTAAGACTGTATCTCTGCCGCCTTGAATTCGTTTTGACCGTACGGCACAGTCCCATTTACAAGTTGATCAATGGTTTCTAAAAATGAACAATGGTTTCTACTTATACCTTGCAGATGCAGTATTTATCGTCTTGGGAAATTTCGACAACAGCTTTTATTACTATCATTATTAATATTATTAATATCAAAAATATTCAATAATAACAATTATATTATTCACAAGGTTCCTGGTTCGAATCTCACATCAGGCACGAAGATCCTCCAAATACCAACATTCAACACTCGTCCTTAGGTTTCTGGCCGGCCTGGGTGACACAGGTGCGTGGTGCATTTTTGACTAAGCATTAGTTCCACGCAGCGCGATCCACGCAGCACAATCCAATTCCTTGTAAGGCATGGACGTGTGTGGTGGCTTGGCGAGTATTCCTAGCACAGTATGTATGTACTATGAACCACTGAACTTTCATTCGCTGATCAATTCCTTTCCGCGGTAAGAAGTGTGAGCGGGGATAAGACCATGAGCTCGCCACGATGTACAGGCCTAGAAGCCGTGCCATCTGTAGGTGTGCCTGGGTCTATTCTCCTTAAACAAATCTGAGCGCAATGAGCTTGAGTGGTACGCTTTACTAATATAGTATGCACAGTGACTGAAATTGACTCACGAGGTATATCGATGTGATGAGAAGTTAGACTAAGTATCACTGAGGCTGCACTCGGAAGGAAATGGTTTAAACCAGGGAGAGACACCTCTGTAGACTCGAAGGTTGGACAGGGAAATGCGACAAAGTGGTTTCATTCGCAATTCGTTTTACTTTTTCGTATACGTACGTATAGTATACGGAGTAATATTCGTAGTATAAAAAACAGTAATAGTACGTAATTATAATATAGTTGTTGAGATAGATCCTTTCTAATAATTTGAGAAAAGGTGTCGTCAGGTATCAATATTAAACAAGGCGCACTCTCGATAAACGTCAGAATTTCTTTTTTCGCCCAGACGCTGCATGATTAGCTGTGATTAAAATCGCTATGCACTCAAAACTATCTTCAGTATAATAAAAATATTGATACCTGACCACATTTTTTCGGATCAAAAACAGTTATGTAATGCTGTGGAAAATTGATTTCGGTATGTGAGCGGAAATATGGGTTTTGGGGTCCCCTGATACCGCGCAAGTGTTGTTTTTTTCCAAACATCCGTCCGTCTATCCGTTCGTTCGTTCGTCCATTCATTCGTCCGCTTTGAACAACACTAGCGCCTAATCTATCCCAGGACTTTTCTAAAATGAATGTTACCTGATCGATATAGATTGTTTCTAAGTTTAGTATCCGAGTATTCTGAAGTCATGATTAGCTGTGAAGTAAGTTTCTTTAATCTACCACGCATAAGTCATTCTTTAATCTACCACGTGCATCTTATCTTCAGTAAATAATTTCTCTACAATGCTGCTGCTTAAACTAAAATGCTGGGGAGGTATTTACTTCTATATGCTTTGCCCAATTGTTTTTCGTGCCAGAGACGCACATGATAAAGTATATCTGTGCATCTCAAAAAAACTTGAACAGGCCAAAAGAACTTGGGCCTGTTCACGTCTCTCGCAAATTACTGCCAGTGGACTCTCCCTTATATAAGTACCAAAATGTTTAATTTGATGGGCCCGAAACATTATATTATTTTCTCACGGGCTTTATTTACATAATGAACCCAGATTCGTCAATTTACAAGTAAAATAAAGAATGTCATTGGTAGGAAAACCCCGTACTGAGCTCAAAAAACAAGATCGTATTGTGACCGTACACAGAACGTGTACGTACAAAACATTTACACACAACGTCGAGCGCAACCGTAGCCAGGTGAGGCGCAGCGATCGATAATGAAAATCGATGCCGGCTGCTGCCCAGACGTTGCGAGCCGCCACTCGTCCGAGCGCCGCCGAACCGTGAGCATCGAAAGCGAACTGGAAGCGCAGCCGCTGTGTAACACAGCACGAAGACGACCTTTGTCTACAGGAAAATACTATTCAAGCTCAATAGAATTAAGAGATGTTCACGATATATTGAGATAAAACATCCATTGCTATCTGAGACGAGAAGACAGTGCCTGGCGGATGAGAAAATATGATTACAATGATATTCTATCATGTAATGGCGGTACGTGGCGACAGGTAAAAAGAGGATACATAAGGATAAAAGTTCACACGCTTTACAAACTTTCCAGCTTTTTGTGAATACCGACCCTGTGACTGTGAAGAGGAATTCTCAGTGGAATTCTGGGAGACGTGACCGTGGGCGAAGGTCAAAGCAAGCCCAGCCGGCAGCAGTGCGAAGTACAACGTGGAGCGGACGCCGCGACCCCTCCGGCTGGATACAAGGTCACGTTGCTCGAGAAAACGATTGGAAGTCAAAGAAATATTGTCAATACTTTATAATATAAAATACGTGTTACCATTTGCCACAGAAATCCACGACGCGCGCGCGCTCGGACGTTTCATGCAAATGTTTTGTAAATTGTTTCGAGACTATTTAGAACCGTCTTTAAATTGATTACTAAATGGTAAAAGAATAAATCGGCTACAACGGCTTCGTGGCGGCCTTGGCGTTGCCCCTGCAGCTTCCCTGAATAGGAGATCCCAGGATTCGAGTGACGAGAGTGGTGGATTTTTAACACTAGATAGCTAGGCGCAGTTTACCCATTGTCTTGAGGAGAATTCCAGCGGCCAGCTCCTCTGATCGGTAGTTTTGTTTTTTTTAAATTCAAAACCAAGTAAATGACGGAGCAAAACCTCAAGAATAGTCCACGGGTCGCGCGCGATTTTCCTCCCTCATCTTCTTCTCATCCTCTTCCCTTACACACACACTTTTAGATTAGGTTCATGGCTCACACTACCTCAAATGTCGAGATACCAGTCGCAAATTCCCGGCTGGGGGGGGGGTTCTCCGCTGGGGGAGGCACATACAGGGAGAAAACCTCACAAGCCGAGACAAGTTCCAGCGCCGGAGGAACACCACCTCCTCTCGGAGTATAACATGCACTTCACTTACGGGCCCAGTTACCACAATAGTTGACGCACCCGGAAACCTAAATAATCAAATCAATCAATAATTGTGCACTAAGTCTTGTGAAGAAATATCACACTCCTAAATAAGCGTAAATGTATCACCTAAAACATCTGCTCCAAAACATTTTATGGACATTATGGATCACCTAAAACATCATTAGGTGTCATCTAATGATGTCATTATGGATCACCTAAAACATCATTGTTTTAGGTGATACAAACGTATCACCTAAAACATCATTTAATGGATAAACTATGCAAGTAACTATGTAAGATCGATTTTTCCTTTGCTGCACACTTACAAAAATAAAACAAAAATTCAAGCAAGTGTAACAAAGGTATCAGAAAACACACACACACACACACACACACACACAATGTGCTAGTTGGTGAACAGGCTCACTGGCGTGGTCAAGTGTCATTGTATAAAATGTGTTTCTCACATTATTCAAATAATGGAGATTTATTTAGAACTACCCTTATATTTGCTCGTTCACTTAAATAACACGCAGTATACGACGCTCATTTCATTCGATGTACTTAATAAATTAGCAACTCGATGGATAAAGTAGAGTGACGCACCCAAATGGGGAGCCGGGCTCATTGGGCCTTAGACACCACGCCCAGAAGCCAATGATACATTTTCAAAAATATATCGTTTACGAAATGTCTATACTAACTAGTCATTCAAAATATAATTTGCTAACATCACAAATATTAACTACAAGTCATCAACTGAAATTACAATTTATATTCGCCATAAAGGAAAAATTATTGATAAAACCGTGTTAGCTAGACCTCCCTCCCCCTTCGAGAAAAATCCCTGGATGCGTCTCGGATGAAGTAAATCAACATTATAAAAATGAAAAAAAACCTAATGTAATAATGATTTCTCAAAAAGAAAATATACTCGTTAAAATCAAGATTTTGTAAGATGTAAAGCAAATGAAGGTTCCCCGACCAAATGTCCTCCCGCCACGGACTATAGTAACAAGAGGAGATGCAAGAATGCAGGAGCGCGAGATTGCAGACTCAGGAGGCACAGTCACAAGGCGTCCCTGGGAGGTTCAAATTATATTAAGTGTTCGTGCGTAGCATAGAAAAGAAGAGTAGAGTCGCGGCCTTTACATAACTTTACGAGGAACAAAAGGCACACATGCATAAAAGGAATAAATGAAGTAGAGGAGCTACAACTGCACTTTCTCACATTATTGGCAATATATCAGTAATACTGAAATATTGTAACTTCTACCACGCTAAAACTCAGACTATGAAAAAGCCAAATTCAACTAATTCAAAGTGCCTATGATGCATGCCTGCGTTTATTTTGATAGCCAAGGACAGTTCATAGCCAGGGTCATTTTTAACGTTTGTTAATGAAACATGAATGAATTTCACTGTTACAGTGTTCGCAGCACATAACACAGAAAAGCATGAATAAGCCTGCTGTCCCTGCTTCACGCAAGCCCGCTTTGATTACAATTATGTGAGCATTCAATTTTTAAGTACCATAATCAGCGAAGTAAAGTTGCTAGTTTTTAGATAATTTTCCTATCTTCCTTCAATTTATTTCCTTTCACTAGAATATTACCTAGATTATACATTCATCATGACCGACAACAATGGGATGAATTCGAAAAATATTGCATCCACTGTGTTGCGATTTTGCGAACTGACAACGAATCAAACAATGCGCGCGAAATTCGAATTTACATCTCCGTTTTTCCCCCTCACTTTTCAAAAATACAGAGAGTGCGCCAAAAATGGGACCATCACCACTATCTCATTTTAAGATCTGTTTCTGATAAATACATTTCAATAAGAGAAAAAATTATCTTCAAAATTGTAGTTGTAGCAAGACGACAAAAACATTATTAATTTTTCCAAATTTCAAAAAATCAGGGATATCAACACAAATGAGACTTGCACTAATCTCGTTCTTTAGGTTATCCTAGTTCAAAATATAATAAAAAATGGTACCCTTTTTTAATTTTGAAAATGTCCCGGGGACTTAATGTAAAGCACCTCCAAAATTAAAATATGGGTTTCAAATACAAAAGGCCGCTTGATTAGCCAGATCGATTGGCTAATATCAGTGTCGGTGAAAGTCCTCATTACGGTTTAGCCGATAATTTTGTTCATAGACCGACGGACGGACGGACGTTTTACCGTCACTCGATTTTTCGGTATCAAGGACACAAAAAAAATTCGACTACACAATGTGTTCAAAGAAGTAATTTAGTATATGTAGGAATAAGATTTAACCATTTATCAACTTTTTTGTTACCACGGTCCAGCAATAAGAGTTTTTCTGCCGAAAATTTCCCGTTTTTTTATTTTTTCGCAAGTTCTTAATCAGTACACTGAAAGTATTGAAATGCTGCGGCGAAAACAGTGAATTTTTGACAGAAAAACTCATATTGCCGGGTCTTGGTAACGAAAAAGTTGATAAATCGTATCCCTATACACAGTTAATTCACATTGAATTGTCAGAATCAATGTTTTGTGGTTCTTTGATACAATAAAATCGACTGACCACAAACGTCAGTCTGTCTGCCCGTCCGACCGTCTGTCCGTCCGTCCGTCTGCTCTCCGTCTTACTGCCTGTCCGGTCCGTCTGCCCGTCCGACTATCCGCCCGTCCGTCTGTCCGTCCGTCTGTCAGTCCGTCTGTCAGACCGTCTGTCAGTCCGTCTGCCAGTCCTGTCTGCCAGTCCGTCTGTCAGTCCTTCTGTCAACCTGTGCGTGGCCAACGATAGCGCCTAAACCGTTCAACAGATTTTCTCTACAATTGGTATTCCCCAATCTTTCTTGCTAATGTTGCCCCTTGAATTTAAAACCGAAGTTTCAATATTAGGGGGGTACTTTACATTATGCTCTTGGGATATTTTCAGAATTTTCAGAAAATTAGCACTCAATTTTTTTATTAAATTTTGTTGTTGGATAGTGTAAAAGACGCTTAAGAGAATGGTGCAGGTCTCATTTTCGTTGAAATCCCTATTTTTCGATAGTTACAAAAGTTAAGTTTTTTCAGCGTCTTCCTACAAAAAAATTGAAGATAGAGCTGTTTTTCTTTCACCTTGGGGCATTCGTGCGATTTAGTGTCAAATGCGCGATCGCGGGGAGATATTTTTGCTATCGAGGAACATCCTTGTCTTTTCTCAATATTACAGTTCAGAATTTCAGTCGTGGGGAATTTATTCAATAACAATAACTGAGCACTGTAATAGATCAAATCGTTATTGTAACAATTTTAAATATTCTCCAGAAAAGAAATGTCTGAAGAAAATCTGCAAAATCAGTTTTCTACTTTGGCTTCACAAAACACTGATGACAAATGCACACAATAATGGATAATAAATTCTAAATTGAAATCTAATGAATTAGGAAGGTAAAAACCTAATAAGTAAGATGAAAATGGTAGAGTGGGAGAGAGAATGTGTAGGTAGGTAAATATGTTATAATAAAAAGAGAATAGTAAGTATTAGAAATCTAGATTACTAAAATCCACTAAAACAACCAATTCATTTAATTTACATAATAAGTAGCATAAGAGGATTACTATGACATTTTATTACAAAAATGCATGAAAAATGTTACTTACACTTTCATCATTATCGTAAAAAAATTTGCGATCGCCTGGATGGTGTTTATGCCAGTGTAGAGCAAACACTGATGACGTTGGTTACTTTTGAGCGAATTTGGCACAAATATGAGTTGGTCTTGGAGAAGACGTTACCACTGTCTTGTGTCTCATTAGATAACTAGAGAAAAGCTGGCTTCCCGCCATGCTGAGTTCAAACGCGCAGGGCGGTTTTATTTTAATAGGCGGTATTAATACCGCCCGTGCAATCGCTCAATGGTTAACAAAATCTTTTCTTTAAAAACAGATTTTGAAATAAGATCATGTGCGATTGTTCGAAAATTTGTTGCGTTTACCATTTGATGAATATGCATGTCGAAGGTACAGAAATTGACAGCAGTAAGATTTATTCATAAGAAGGAATAAATGGCTTCTTTTAAGCGTGCGTGCGTTTCCTTCGCCAAAATTAGTATTTACATGACTGTCCGGGAGACACTGCGTTCTAGACACAGGTCCCAACGTTTCGGGCGCCATTCTGCGATTTTCTTTGCATTTCGCCCTGAGCAACGTCAGAGCGCCTGTGCCTTAGATGCGGCGCTTCACAGACGCCAAAGTAAATAAAACGCTTCGTTGCTGTCCTCCAACTGCGAAATCTCAAACCATTTTGCTTGAAGGACAAGCGCTTCCGGAGGTCTGTGAAGGTGAACCACTCACCACAAGAAAAGAAGAGAAGTTTCTAATTCACAGCGAAAGTGTTATTACGTTACAAAAGAAAAAAACAACCTAAAAGGATAATTTAGAATCGGGTGAGGGGAAAATCGGATGAAGTGGATTAAGCTCAGAATTTTTAAGTAACGAAGGCCGTCAGAATTTAGAAATGTGTACCTTACATTCAAATTATGTTCCAACCGTTAGCACGCCACTCGCTCACTCACTTAACCTCTTCACCGCCAGCCTCACAGCAAAACCCAACGTCCCCAATGCTTTAAAAATAATTGACATTTGCATTTGCAGTTTTCATAAATTCTTCTAATTTATATTAGTTTTAGACACAGTTTTAACGATTTCCATAAAGGAAAAAAATGTGTATCATCATTTTCTTTTGTTTTGCAATGTTGACGTTTTGTTTGCTATTTTCGAAATTACTAAGTGTTCGCAGATAATGGGACCTGCCCCATTTTTTAAGCGTTTATTGCTCTATCCTAGGGAAAAATGTAGGGAAAAATCTGGAGACATGACTTAAAGTTGCTTAAAAGCTGCCTTTGTATCACGCAAATTTTTCGTAATCGCCGATCTTTGCCACAGATTACAATAATTTCTCTTAGTACGTAAGTAGGCAGTAATGCTACAAAGTAAAATAATCAAGGCTTCCTGTACGGCAAAAATGAATTATGCGGCAATTCCCCCTTGCCGACTTGCCAAATTTAGGCTATGGTCTCGACTAAGTTGTCTAAAGCGGACCTCTAATTTCACCATAGCTTCTTCTTTATTAAGGTATTATTCTCTTCAAAATTTGTTTTATTTACCATAGGAATTAGATTACAAAAACAAATCGAGTATTTGGTGTACTTCTCACATAGTTAAATAAATTATCGCATTTTTGTAGAAGAGGATGTGCTGAAAGAAATCGACTAAAATGCTAGTTGTGCCGAGCCAACACTCAAAGTTGCCTACCAAAAAGTACAGGAACTATAGATTGATTGACTCTGACCACATAACTGCTTTGATCATTCATCCTGTTAGCGTCGGGAATGTTTTCTATGCCTGTTGTTGGGCATCTTCCCTCACTAGATGGTGATATCCTGCGCCGACCTATAAATCGGCTTCTGTGGGATTTTCCTCTCCAGATATTTCCTCCAGAGCTGTACGCACACACAGACAAGTTCTAAGCTCCCGACCTGTCCCACGATAAATGTGGTAGCGTAGTGCATGTATGTGTGTAGGTGAAGGGAGAGGATAGGACAAGGAAGAGGAAGGAAAGATCGCGCGCGATCCGTTGCCTGTTTGTAAGGGTTTTGCTCTGACATTCACCTGCTCCTAATCAGGACAATGACGGAAAATTACTGATTGGAGCAGCCGGGCCGCAAGAATTCTCCTCCAGATCGCGACTAAATTCGACCTATCTATACAACTAGTGTCAAAAATCCCTACCGAACTCTAGAATTTCTCGGTCAAAGTCGCTACTGAGACAGCGACAATGTAGCTCTGAGCTACAGAACTAGAGAAAGAGAACAAACAGAAAAAAGACAACAGTTTTGATTAAAAGTTTCGAAGTAGAACTACTTTATTATGTGTGAAGAATCTCCTGAAGAATAAAAGATGTGTGATGGAAAATAATGGTATGAATATTAAAGAAGCATATGTTCAGAATATCTTCTCACGAGCATGAGTATTTGTTCTGAGAATATTCTTCGACCAATGATCATTTTCTCAACTTTGTATGAATAAAAATATTCTCGGAGTGATGAGTAGATTCTCATGGCAAATTGAGAATATTCTCATTTTTTCATGCAGCTGATGTGATTTCTTCCAATTTCTGCTGTTATACAACTCGTTTTAACTTATCTCGTTTGCATGCAGCCGGTGGTTGTTGTTTGTGAAATCTAACGTTCGTTGAATTGTGCCAACTTTTTTTAATCTTAAGCTTCAATTTCATTCAAAGTTGAGCAAATAAAATGCGGAAGCGTTGTTTCAGTTACCAAAAGCATGTATGATTACATGCTCCCGAGGACGAACTATGTACGTTATAAACATCTTTCTGATCTTGTATTGCATAATTACACACGGACAAAACCATAACCTTCATTTCAAATACGCAAGGCATTGGAATTGATATTTTTCAATATTCCGTGAATGTCTGAATTTTTTCATATACTGGAATCTTTCGCCGATTTAGATCGGGTATTACTTACACCAGCAGTCGTTATTCACATTTATCTGTATACATTTTTGCTTTAATACCCTTTTGTATTAATATATTCAGCCATAATCACATGGTTATTTTGCTAGCGTTGTATAATACAATGTGTACCTGGAGAAAATAAACATGTGTTTGTTCTGGCTCTTAATTTTTTATTTGTTAATTTTCTCTTCGGATTGTGTAAATTTAATTAATTTAGGTCAATTTTTCTTACACTGTTCATAACCTCAACGGCTTTTGAAAGTCTGGATAATACACAAATCTCCAACGCCTCAAAGATCGTCTACTCACAAAAATAAATTTAATTTTCATTTCGTATGAACGAGTGCCACATCTGGTTTCCTACTAATACATAACCATCTTGCTTCACAAAGGCGACGACAAAGAGGAGATGCCAAACTGGCGCACCATAGCCGTCGCCCATACTTTCTGTAAAGTGTATACCAGCTGCAGGCCGCCAGATTTAACAGATGGGCAGAGGAGAACGCCGTCCTATCGTGCGCACAGAAGGGGTTCTGTCCGTTAAATGAGGTGCTGGAGCACAATTACACGCTCCGGAGTCAAATCGAGCGGGCGAAGGCCGGAAACGAAACCTCTCGTTATTTATCATTACGCATTACTTGATTTACAGAATGCTTTCGGCTCCGTACCGCATCGCACGCTCCAAGATTCGCTCCAGGCCACGGGCGCAGCGAGGCATTTGTGCAAGTGGTTACGGACATCTACTCACGTAATATCACGACCATCCTAACAGCCCAGGGCCCTTCCGACGCCATTGAAGTCACGCGGGATGCCCTCTAATCGGCGCCCATTTTAACTTAATCATGCACACGGCCCTCCACATCGCAGGAGAGGGGGCGGCGGGCCCCTCGCTTGCATTCGCCGACGACCTCGCGCTTCTCTCCCACTCCCCAGACGAGCTGCAGGTAATGCTAGACCGTACGCAATGCGCACTCGCCAAGACGGATGTGAAGTCAAAGCTCGCCAAATGCGTCATCTGGCAATCACAAACAGGCGGCGCATGGAGGCGGTACAGCGAACGGCAGGCCGCTCAAGTCCGATTTGAGTTTAAAACCTGAGTGTCGAATCCGACTTCTGGGCGGTCGACTCAGAATTTAATGTTCTAGTAAGCCCGGACCCCAACGTCACGGGCGCCGCGCTCGAGGAGCTAACTGAAGAAGCGGCGCACTGTCTGGACTCGACCCCTTCAGCTGACACAGCGGCTACCTATCTCAACGCGCGTCCTATAATTCGCTCGTACGGACCGCAAACATGCTGGACTCGAGCCCTAAACGCGATAACGCGGCATGGAATTGAGTGGGCGTTCACCGAGGAAGGAGTGCTTGGCCCCGCCATTACGCTTCCCGCATCCTTTCTCTTACTAGCCAACCTTCACTCCGTCCGACTGACTCGACCCGTAGCAGTCACTGTTGCGGCTGTAAACACCCGTTTGGAAAGCGCGCCGACCAGGCAGCGCACTGCACCGGGCGAGACAACAAGGAAAGGCAGCGAACCGTGGAAGACGCCTGCAAACGGGCAGCTAGCGAACACTCGGCGAACCTACACCCCAGAAGCGAGTCTGCGGCGCCGAGGACGTTATAAGCGGGCGCCGCCACCGCCGAGGCAGTGCAGAGATTATTGAAGTGCCCGAGTGAGAGTGTGATTAAGTGATAGCGTGAACGACCCGGCTTAGATATTGTTATTCCGCCTCTTGGTATATTGGTTGACTGTGCAAGTATTTGGTACATCTCACGGTATAACGGTAACTTGGCTTGATTAATGGTACATTCTTTTGGGTTACTTTGGGAACGATACATTATTGTATAAAAGCTGTGTGTGTGTAAAATAAAAAATCTGGTTCACGAAGTCTGCCTGTTTTTTCTGAACATAACAATTGGCGACGAGGTGAAAGTGAATATGGCGACTGCACCGGCCCAGGCAGAAGCTGGCACAAGTGCTGCAGTTTATGCAACAACAACAGAAACAGCATCAACAGCAGCTGCAACTGATACAATAAATAGCAGCGGGACAAGTAAAGCAGCTACAAGCGGAATGGGAAATGATGAAGAACGTGAGTACAAACAGAGGCGAGCAAGCGCCAGCGCCACGTGCCCCATTTCTGCCGCACGTGGAAGGCTGGTTCGAGTACGTAGAATGAGTAGAACAACATTGGTTCTGTTGTGGGTTTGAGAGCGAGGAAAGAAGCGTGCGGCGTTTCTGAGCACAGTGGGTAGTGAGACAAACGCTTTGTTAAAGAAATGTGCAATGAAGAGAGACTAGTAAATTAACTTGGTCACAAATTAAGGAAATATTAAATAAACATTACGAAAAGAGACCGAATGTAGTGGCCTGCAATGTATGCGTTCTTCCAATGCAGAAAGAAGGATGAACAGACGCATACGGAGTGGATAACGGAGTTGAGGGGGTTGGCAAGAAGTTGTGATTTCAAATGCCAATCGGAGAAGTGCAAAAAAGCGTACGCGGAAACTTTAATAAGAGACGCAGTAATTTTGAATACCCCAGAGGATAAAATAAGTTTTGAGGCTCTCAAGAATAGTGATCCCTCACTCGAGGAAATTCAGAAGTCAGTTCAGCCAAAACATACGAAGTGACGTTACACACGGTAAGACAGATCGCCAACAACACAGCCACGTACTTGAAACGGCTATCGATCGTGAAAGCGCCGGGAGAGCCGCGTTAACACCGATAAGCAGCCGGAACGCAAGATAAGAGGGCAACTGCACCGGCGCAGACTGTTACCGAGGCCGCATCGCGACTCAGACAGCGAGGCCGAAGGCCCAACACAAAAAGTAGTCCAGGTGGGTCAGAGGCGACAGCGTTAGCGACGAGAGCGGTGCTAGCAGTGGCGGTAACAACAGTAGTAACAGGAAGTCTTGCAAGTTCTGTACTAGATACCACGAAAGTGGCAGTGTAGATTTAGGCAAGCAAAATGTTTCAAGTGTGGGAAAATAGGACATATTAGAGAAGTGTGTTGGCGGAATCAGCAGGAAGAACAAGAGAGAAGAAAAGCAAGAAAAAAATAATAAATGGAAATAAATGTTGTGAAACCAGTTGTTGAAAAAGGGCAGGATAGGTTGTTAATAAATCTACAGTTAGGGAAAAGTGAAGTGAAATTTTTGGTAGACACGGGTGCATCAGTGACACTGATAAATTTGGACACATATAGGAAGTTAGGAAACCCACTAGTTAAAAGGTTAGAAAGCCGGTGTATGGGTTCGGTAGAGACCCCATAAAAGTGTTGGGAAAAATTAAAGTGCCAGCAGTTTATAAGAATAGAAAAGCTATCTTGGATGTCATTGTTGTGGACAGGTGCGATGTGGTGAACATTTTGGGGCTGAACAGCTTCGAGAGAATTGGGTTAGGTATAGTGGATAACGTGTGCATGTTAGAACAAGATAAAGTGTCAGCATTAGTGAATAATTTGAAGGAACAGTATTCGGAAGTATTCGAACCGGGTCTAGGTGAATGTAAAAACTTTCAGGCAGGGCTGGTGCTAAAAGAGAGCTTGTAAGCCGAGATTTTTTAAGGCTAGGCCGGTACCCTGGGCAATCAAAGATAAAGTTGAAGAAGAAATTAAGAGTCTAGAACGTAAGCGGATTATCACAAAGGTAGCCACGAGCAAATGGGCTAAACCTTTAGTTGTGGTGTCTAAGAGTAATGATGGCATTCGCCTGTGTGGGGATTTCAAAAGCACGGTCAATGAACAAATAGAGATTGAGCAATATCCAATTCCTAAAGCTGATATTTGTTCTACAAGTTGGCAGGGGTTCAGCAGTTTACTAAAATAGACTTAAAGGATGAGTACCTGCAGATTCCACTCGACGAGGAGGCGAGGAAAATATTAGTAGTGAATACCCCGTAAGGACTGTATAGGTATAACAGGTTACCATTTGGAGTTGCTTCAGCAGCAGCTATTTTTCAAAGAGTATTAGAACGTATTACGTCACAGGTTAATGGTTGCATTAATTATTTAGATGATATTATTGTGACAGGGAAAAATAGTGAGGAACATGAAACTAATTTGAAAGAATTGCTGAAGTTATTAAAAGAGTGGGGATTCAAAGTGAACTTAGACAAGTGTGAATTCAGGTGACGTTTCTAGGTCACGAGTTAACAGAATCAGGTATCAAGCCAACACAGCAGCATGTAGAAGCAATTAAGAATCTACCAGCGCCTAAAATATTAAAGAGCTACAGGCCTTAGTGGGTAAAATTAATTATTACAATAAGTTTATTAAGAATTTTTCTGCAGTAGCGGCACCACTTAATGCGCTGAAAAAGAAGGGCACTAAATTTGTGTGGTCGTCGGATTGTGAGAAGGCCTTAAGCAGTTTGAAGACGTCGATAATAAAGGCGACGCAGTTAAATCACTACGTGCCGGGTAGAATCACATCAATTGCGACAGATGCGTCGGACTATGGTGTTGGGGCCGTATTATCGCAAAAACACGAAAATGGTGTTGAGCGCCCCATTGCATTTACGTCCAAATCTCTAAACAAACATCAGAGGTGGAAACTCGCAGGTGGAAAAAGAAGCTTTAACTGTCGTATTCGGCGTCAAAAAGTTTAATGAATATGTATACGGGTCTAAATTCCATATAATTACTGATCATAAACCGCTAGTACAATTATTCTATATGGGGAAGAAATTACCGGAAGGCATGGCGAAAAACTGCAGAGATGGGCTCTTTTCTATCGGATTATAACAATCAAATTCACTACAGATCCACAACTCAGCACGGCAACGCAGACGCGCTGTACAGGCACCCGCTGGGCCGGATCTGGAATTTGATGAGTCTGAAGAAGTGTGCCAACAGGTGGACCAGCAAGATTGGCAGGTTCTGCAGGAATTCCCGATTACAGCAGCTACGTTAGCGAGGGCAGTGTACCAAGACCAGGAACTAAGAGTAATTAGGGAGTATGTGAGAAAAGGGTGGCCAAATAAGCTATTAAGAAGCAACGCCGCTTGGTTTGATAAAAAAGATAGTTTGTCAGTAAATGCGGGAGTATTGCTACTGACAGGGGACCAGGGTACGCGAGTGGTGATGCCTAAAGCGCTAAGAAGACAAGTGTTACAGTTATTGCATGAAGGACATTGGGGTATTGTTAGCACGAAGCAGTTAGCGAGGCGCCACTGGAGGGAAATGAGCAAGGATATCCAGCACATGGTGAGAAGGTGCAACGCGTGCCAGTTGAATCAGTCGGCGCCACGTCAGGATTGGCACTCGTGGCCCAAGCCAGAAGCTCCATGGGAGCGCGTGCATATAGACTTTGCGGGTCCTTTTTGGGGAAAAATGTGGTTGGTAGTAGTGGATGCATTATCTAATTTTCCCTACATAGTAGAAATGGGAGTAACAACAAATGGGGCGACAATAGAGGCATTGGAAAAAATATTTGTTACTGAGGGGGCTGCCACAAACTTTAGTTTCAGACAATGACCCACAGTTTACGTCTGAGGAGTTCTTAAAGTTCTGTAAAGCCAACGGCATCAAACATGTGTGCGCGCCGCCATTTCACCCCAATCCAATGGTGAGGTGGAGAGGTGCGTACGCACATTCAAAACAGCAATGAAAAAGGCGAAGGATGCTGGAGCTACGAGGAGCCGCGCGCTGCTGCGGGATGTTGGCAACCTACAGGACGCTGCCAGGGCTGGAGGGCAAGAGTCCAGCAGAGGTACTTCACGGCCGGCAGCACAGAACGCTGCTATCATTCATTACTCAAGCCAGGTAACCATCGCAGAGAAGAGGCGATGGAACATAAATTCCAGATAGGAGAAAAAGTGTATTGCATGAGTTTTAAAAAGGGATCCTGCCTGGTGGCCGGGAGTGGTAAAAAACTTTATAGGAAAAAAGATGTATGAAGTACAAGTGATAAACAAAGGGGTAGTTAGGCACCAGGGACAGTTGCGCCCGAGATATTCCAGTAGAGTAAGTAGACAAGATGGGCAGAAATGTTGAACAAGAGAAAAAGAGAGAGAGAGCGATGAGAAATCTGATAGACTCTGACTCGTTTTGAGGAACAACAAGGAAGTCATGAGGGGCGACCAGAGGAACAGCCCGCAGAGCAGCAACCGGCGCCATATTCTGGAGTTTCATATTCATATCATTTCATTTCAATAGGAAACCGAAAAATTAAGAAAATGACAAAAAAATGTACTTTTGGCGGTGATAGATGACAGATGGCAAGAAAGAGTTTGTGGCAATTCCGAATAGCTAGCGAAGACCCAAGAAATAGGAAAACTAATACGGGAAAAATCTGTGCCATTGTGTTGCGCCACTAGTTATTTGTTAATTTTCCCTTCAGATTGTGTAAAGTTTAATTAATTTAGGTCAATTTTTATTACACTGTCCATGACCTCAACAACGGCTTTCGAAAGTCTGGATAATGCACAAATCTCCAACGCCACACTCTCCCACTCCCCAGACGAGCTGCAGGTAATGCTAGACCGTACGCAATGCGCACTCGCCAAGACGGATGTGAAATCAAAGCCCGCCAAATGACGTTCATCTGGCAATCACAAACAGGCGGCGCATGGAGGCGGTACAGCGAACGGCAGGCCGCTGAAGTCCGATTTGAGTTTAAAACCTGAGTGTCGAATCCGACTTCTGGGCGGTCGACTCAGCATTTAATGTTCCTAGTAAGCCCGGACCCCAACGTCATGGGCGCCGCGCTTGAGGAGCTAACTGAAGAAGCGGCGCCCTGTCTGGACTCGACCCCTTCAGCTGACACAGCGGCTACCTATCTCAACGCGCGTCCTATAATTCGCTCGTACGGACCGCAAACATGCTGGACTCGAGCCCTAAACGCGATAACGCGGCATGGAATTGATGTGGGCGTTCACCGAGGAAGGAGTGCTTGGCCCCGCCATTACGCTTCCCGAATCCTTTCTCTTACTAGCCAACCTTCACTCCGTCCCGACTGACTCGACCCGTAGCAGTCACAATCGCGCCTGCAGCCGGGACAGCATACACGCCGGCTCCACTAGCCTTAAATTATCTTTACTAATGAGCTTTACTGCTCTAGGTAATACTATGTTATTTGTACAAAATATGCGTCAATTTTAATACAAATAAAGTAAACAAATAATAAGGAAGTTCCTAGAATGCAAGATAAGAGTCTAAATATTCAGTATTCATTTAAAAACTGTCGAAACATGGGTTATACATAAATTTCTCCCCAAGAAATCTCGCTTTGTATCTTACAAATAGCGTGATTAAAGGTGTGTGAAGGCCGTATTTTGGAATTCGAAATATGTAAATATTCAAGGACTTCATTCTCAGATGGTTTGTAAGAAGCAAAAAAATATCATTAACTTGGCAAATCTTCTCAACACCGGGATCGACAGAATATATCATTTCTGAAGAAAATGTTCACTCATTACGTTATATGCTTCACTCATTACGAGTGTATGAGTGATGTCCTGCTACCGCGGCATACCGCATTCATTTTGGGTCAGTGAATGATATTGAAAATAGTTTCTTTGTGAAGACTACAAGTATAGAACCATGTAATGGTTAATAAAGACAAATATGCACTTTAAACAGTACTTTTTAGCTTCCGGTAGAAGAGTTATGTACACGAACTAGTGGTGCACAAACTTCCCCGTATTAGTTTTCTATTTCCTTCGGTCTCGGTTAGCTTTTGAGAATTGCCACATATTCGGGCCAGTTGCCATATATCGCCGAACAAAATACATTTCTTTGACATTTTCTTAATTTTCGGTTTCCTAACAGTAGAATGGAAATATTAATTTGAAATTATTAAAGAACAGTAAAACCTCGTCCTAAATGGCAATTTTCTTCGAAAAATTTGGAGTCATTAAAAAAAATGACATTTAAACGCTACTAAAAATTCGATTTTTAGAAATTTCGAAAAAATTCGAAATTTCGAAATTTAGAAAAATTCGATTCTTTTTCACAGAAAACTATTGAGTTTTCGAAAAACTTCATTTGAAGTCATTGAAAGCACTTACACTCACAAATAAAGTAGCGTTTACAAATTGCTGATAATGTGCATAAAAAAGGTGTGAGAGATCTTTGACAAAAATTACATTTATGTAATTTTTGCAAAAACAAAAAAATACCTCGAATTTAACTTCCGTCATATAAAATAGAGCAATTATAACTATCCGTTCCAAAAGTTTGAAACAAAAATTTGAATCCATTTATGAGAAAATGGCGTTTGAGCGTTTCTGAAAATGTGGAATTTTGAGCTAGTTTTCACAGAAACCGGTTGAGTTCTCGAGAAACGTTACTTGACATTATTTAAAGCACATGTACTGGTAAATAATAATGTGAACAAATCGCCACTAATCTAAATATTACCGGCATAGGAGACAGGTCCAAAAAATTACATTTTTGTAACATTTGGAAAAACAAAAGAATAGAGCAATATAGTAATTATGTCATTTCATAGAGCATATTTATCACTATCTCTAACAAAAGTTTAAAGAAAAAATTTGGAGCCGTTTTCGAGAAAATTTTGACAATGTCCAGGGGACTTCATGAAAAGTGCCCTCAAATTTTGAAGAAAGTTTTTCAAAATCGCCTCGAGTGGACGCAGATCGACCGTTATGGAAGAAATCGCACAAATGGTTTAGGCGCTAGTGTTGTTCACAGACGGACGGACGGACAGACGGACGGACGGACAGACGGACGGATGGACGGACAGACGGACAGACGGACAGACGGACGGACGGACGGACGGACGGACAGACGGACGGGCGGACAGGCGGACTTTTGAAACCTAACCCCTGTTGAGTTGTATATCATATAAAAGGCCATTACGAAATCTGCAATTGACACTTTTCTCAGCTCTCAATCTTCATTGGAGATGTTCTACATCAATTTCTATCACTCAATTTTCGGGAACCCAATTTTTTAAAATGTTACATAGCCGTATTATTTCACAAACGGGTGGAAATATTTTACTCAAAATTTCTGTTAATTCTACATTAACCAAACACATTCTTCATTCATACTACATTCTTCATTCGTACTATATATGTATCAAATTTCATCTGAATCTGAGATGGTGATGCAAAATGGCTATCGTGATTTAATGTGGAATGACCCATACATGCCTATACATTCCATAAAATTCTATTGATGATTGTTCAGCAAATTTGAATGCCCATTTTTTTAATCCCGGAAACACAAATTAGTAAAAAAACTTTTCGTAATGAAAATTTTGTTTTAAAAGAGAAGTCCAATCAATGGCCCAAAACGTACATTTCTAAACAAGATAAAATGGAGGCAGATCGTAACAAGAACAGTACATCAAAATTCGGTTGTAAATTTCTCACAAATAATAAATACCAGAAATCCACATCAGGAAATCATGTAATGAAATCAATACGATCGTTCCAACCAAGCACAAGGTAATTCAGCGAAACAGGAAGTACACGTTACAGACGCTACCAATGATTATGACACTGCCTCAGACAACTGCAATCATGCATGAAAGGAAAGTTGTGACACTACAAATTCTAAACCAAAATGTTATCATCGCTATTTGAGAATCAAGAAATTATTACTATCAAAGTAGTTGTACCAATAAAACATAATTTGTGTGATTAATTGGAAAAACTAAAAAGAATAGAAAATAAGGGGGACTGATTCCCATATTCTCTCCGCACCTCAAATTGAGTGATATAAATAAATAAACTGACAATATGATCACTTATCTTTCAATAGAATAATTATTATTTATAACTACTTTTACTCGTATAAAACCCATTTGTAAATATTATTGAAACATTCTGAAAGTTTTCCACAATAAAACAGTTATGGTGGAAATTCTTGTTTTAAAATCCCTTTGAACCATCAACAATTTCCAATTCCTAAAAAACACATTTCTTCAGCATCATAATGTCTTGGTCTAATAAGACGCATTCATTCTCTTTCATTTACTTCTCCTCCGAAGTGAATTCTTGCATGCTACGTCTTATCTTTACTAACAACAAGAATCAACATATTTATGTTAAATAAAACGAAGTTTTCGGGAAAGGCTTTCAAAGAACAAACAGGAAAGACATGAGCCGATCCTGTGGCCGAGATCGCTAAGACATGAGTGCCGTAGTTATCTCGGGCCGAAGGATCACAGGTTCGCATCCCGCTTCGGGCACGGTTGTCTGTGTTCGTCCCTGCACCCGCCATCATCACCATACCATCTCATCTAGTTCACAGTTACCAACAACGTTAAAACCAATAGTGGTCGCTAATGACATAGATGTTAAAACGTATTTAAATAACAACAAAAAGTACATGAAATAAACCTCATTAAAAGATCACCCCGAATGACAAGCACTAATTATGGAAACAGAGATTGACCAGTACGACAATATAAACAGTAGCACTTAAGTATTCATAATTTCTTACGCATTCCTAGATTCGGCTGTCTTGCACTTTTGACGAAAACAAGAATTAACGACACGTAATTAAATATCCAATCAGGGATGTATATAACGGGTTCCCGGGGTGCGAACAAAGATTTTAAAGGTCTCACAATCTTTTATTATCATTTCATCTTTTTAAAATGCATTGACACTTGAAAATTTTTTCTTTGTAAGAAGTTTGTTTCAGAAAAAAATGAGTTGTCATTTATGATTACAGACACTCTTCAAAATCTAACTTTCCAGAAGAAAGGCTTCGTCAAAGTACTTGGTATTTATCAAGATTACTTCATAACAATAAATAGTACAGCTTGAAGATACGACCGGATAAGTCTTACAAATAAAACAAGCAGTTACTTAGAAGCTCCATCCACAGGAGATTCACGCTCGGACAAAAATCACAAAGTATTCCTAAAAATATCATAAAATGTTTGTATGTGTAAAATATTTGATAATTAGTCTGCTACACATAATATGTAATAATCTGCGAAGACAAGAAATTAAAAATGTATTTAATTTAAAAAAATATTCTTTAAGTTGTAAAAACAATTTGTGAATTTCCTTTGGTATTTGTACAAAAAGTTATTCTATTATAGTTAATTTTTAGCAAATCTATTGGACGTTTTTCAGAAGGCGGCCACAGTTTTGTGCTTGGAGAGCCCGCGGTACCGACGATCCTGCTGGGGGATATGAATGTGGAGCCAAAGCCTGCTGGCAGTCGTGGGGTCGCGTGGCTGGAGCGGGCGGCGCGCGGGCGCACGTGGCTCACCTGGTCTGCAGGAGGCTCTGGCTGGCGTCCGGGCCCGACATCGCGGCAGAACTGGCCGACGGAGGGGCCGCCGCGCTGTTTCAGCACATCGCGGGCCCCCACCCCCACCCCGCACGCGCACGCGCGCGCCCCCCTCCGCCCCGCGCCGCGCCGCGCCGCGCCGCGCCGCCCTTCCCACGCCTTCGCCATCCTTTCCCTCTCCGCGGGTGCCTCCTCCCCTTCTCTCGGTGGAATCGCAAGAGCGTCCATCTCCTCTCTCCTGCGACACAGGTGGTGGATTTCCTTCATTCACGTGTTCGCCAAGACATCATGGGTGACGACGAACCTATGCCTACACAGTATTTGAGTAACTGCGACTGTGCGTTCGTGCGTTCGTTTGTCCGTGGGTTCGTCACTCACGGTTAGCCCATTTCCCATTTAACAATCGTGACGCATGAGGTGTCATTCGACGCGTCTCGGTCTTCTGGTGAGGAAGTGATAATTTATTTCAGATCCGTTCAGAAGATTCTAAGACATTTCCAATAATATTGCATTTTAGCAAGAAAAGGGTACTAAATGTAGCTGTACTAAATTGTCATTATTCGCATTATCCATACCTGAAAGTATTTTTTACGGAGATTACAATTTTAACAGTTATATCCCACATATAAACACAAAGGCCATTGGGTGTTGGAAATATTGGAACGTGAGTGTAACATTACGATTCATTGGTATGTCCAATGCCAGATACTGTAATAACTTATTTGAACAATATGTCATTTAGAAATATTCAACCCATGAAAATTCTTTTAAAAGAATTTACAGCGTCGGCGACGCCACATTCAACTAGTAATATATTATTTGAAAAATACAGAAATATGAAATAAACACACAAATATTATTATTATTGTTATTATTATTATTACTATTATAGATGATTGATCTATTGTCATCGGAAGATAAGGGAGAAGGGGGTTAGACTTTGCTCTTGGTTTTCTTTTTAATTATAAAATATGAAGTAATACGTCAAAATACTTCTAAATTTCACCCAGTGTTCTCTTTATTTGCGCATAAATTAATAAATGATGAGTACAGGTATTTCTTATTATTTAGCCTTTGTGATTGAGTTGGTACTTTACCTTGAACCAGGTGTTTCTAAAAATTGATAGGTGATTCATTGTTTCGTGTTTCCGGGCGTGTCAACTGCCATTATCAGTCTCGCAAGTCTAGTGCATGTATTTTATCACGGGTAGTCTTAGTGAGCTTGCCCAACACCCCCTGAATAAAGAAAGCCTCCACACTGAGCTTGTGACGTTGTGTCATGGCGCCCAGGGTAGTCCTAGCCAACAACGTGATTTCCACATGGTCAGTTGTTTTGATAGCAACGGTGTGTTGTAATTTGCAATATGTGAAGATTTTCCCAATCGGTGAAGATATTCAGTATTCATTTCAAGAATTGGTGGTAGCATATCAGTGATATTTCTTCCAAAAAGCGATATAAATGCGCTGTACTCAACTGTCGTGCGTTGCGCTTATAAGGGTTTAAAGTCCATGTAGGGCCTATTTGGTTTCTCAAAAGATACTGAAATGCGACGAAAATGACCTGCTGTATTTGAAATGCGACGAAAATGACCTGCCGTACATTGACGGAATTACAACTCTTCAAGAACATCCATTGTAAGTATCCATTTTATTCGTATTCATTTCCTTGCCGAAAAACCGTTTAGAATGTTCTGCAACATGTTCCAAAAACGAGTAATACTTATTTTCTATTAGACCAAGTTTGAACTCAACTTATTACAGTGAGTTTTACTCTTAAAACATTACACAATTCAAATAATAAAGCTTACAGAAACGAACATTTAAATAATTTCAAATATTTTTAGGTTATACATTATAGCAGAACTTAATTACGATACTAAATCTGTTTAAATTAATTTTTAATCCGTCCTTGCTAAATCCGATGGTTGTCTTATTATTGTACTTTCTTAATTATTCTCTTGATTTTTAAATGCTTTTGCTGTTAATTACTAACTAGTATTAAACAAGTTTTAATTTTTTGCAATATTTTACAGGTGTGCCATCGCCACTATCACGAGAATGATATACTGTGAGAAACAGTTATGTGCGATACGACGGGGGAAATATAATTTTCTAAATTGTGTGTCTCTCAATTTAAAAAAATTGTGGAGGATTTCTCGACTGCCCTACCTCCTTTTCTAGCAAACAAGGCGAGAAACTTCAGTAGAAAAAAAAAAAAGAAAACTGAAGAACTTCCAATCGGTAGCTAGTGTGGTTTTGCAGCAAGTTTATAATTAACAGTTTCTTTGTACAAAGTTAGAAAATTTCAGAGAAGGTACAGTGTTTCCAGTTTGGATAATTGTTAAACAAAGTGATGATCGTGTTTCCTTTGTAAAACTATTGTGGAATCCTCATACAATGATTTCTCTTTCGGAAGTTGTAGATAGTGCTTTGAATTTTAATTAATACAGAAAAATGCTCCTGTGACGAAATTAAGAAATCTAGATTTTCCAAGAAACATTACCAATATTAATTTAATTTAAGACATGTTTGATATGTTTTTGATGAGAAAAATGTTTTACTGAAGATGACTTTGTGTCTGACAATTTATCAGGAATTTAATACTCTCCATGTAGTAAAGCAGATAACTGAAAATAAAAGTTATTTCAAGCTTTGTATTGGAAAAATATAACTAATTCTTGTTCATAAAAAAAACAATGTTAGCTCCATCTTAATTATACAGTCCGTTGCTGCCTTTTATTTTCAATTTCATCACATTCCAAAATTAAATTTTATTTTAACTGAGAGATTAGATTGTCGGAGGTTCACATGTCGGAGCTTGCAAACGAATGCGTGCTTTTTTGTGGTATTTGTCGCAGTGAACATTAATTAGAACACATAATTAAAGATGTTATCAACAATGAATACATTTTTTTAATATTGCAAGAAGATCAAAGACCATATATTTTGTAAAATTGCTGAAAGAAAGTTGAAAAATCTGACTGGATAATTTATAATTTGATAATATTGTATATGTGTTAATGTATTAATAAATGTGACTGGACTTTTTGAACATACATTATGATTTGTATATAACTTACTACCTTTGTTACGTTTTCACTATATTCCTTGTAATAATGTTAAATGTTTGGGGGTGTAAAGTATCTGCAAAAATATGTTCTTGAGATCACTCTTAAGAACATGAAGGTAAATGCATTCAAACGAATTTCTTATGGATCCATGAAACAAATATAGTATAAAATTTCACTGATGTGAACATTAAATATGAACATATATTTTGTAATACATTTCCAGAATAGTAATAGCAAACGAAGTAAGGGATTCAAGTATAACTGAGATTTGCGCAGCTGTCCGGTCGGACTACCTTTGATGACGTCACTAATCAGTGTGAAGGTTTTCTATATCCAGGGGATATTGGCTTGCCCCGCTGTATTGTGAGATTCGGCGTCTACCTACACGTCGAGTCATCCATGTATCTCCCCCTCTACCTAGGCAATGAGAGTGTGACCTCAGCCGTGGCCAACGAAAGAGACAGGCCATGGCGCGTGAGAATCACGTGACTGTAGCAGTCCCAGTGTGCCTCGCGACCGCGCCAGCCGCCGTTGAGTATGCAATTCTTCTTGCTAGCTTTTTGTGGCGCGCAAGGTTGTTTCTGTGGTATTTTATGCGATAATTAATTGAATTATTCTTTTTGTGAGTATTTACATTCTATTCTGAAAATGTAACGTTCAGTATTACTACTAAATGAATGTATTTAGTTCACTGGTGTTGGCGTGTGTATTTGTAGGTTAGAACATGTAGCTGTCTATTTTATTACTTTTCGAGTGTAGTCTGAAATTATTTCCGAGTAGGTGCACGTGTCAACGTTGGAAAGCACAAACAGATATTGTTGGTGAGTTATGTTTCTAGCAGGTGTGGTATTTTGTATTTTGCACTTGTTAAAATTTGATTAATGTTCGTAGGAAAGTATTTTCTCCTCTGGTGTGCGATTTTGAAAAGGTGAACAATAAAAACGTTGTTGGAGAATTAGAAATGTTATTTATCTTCGTGCATTTGTACGTGTTCTGTTCGGCAAGGATAGTATTTGCTATTAATGGTAAGTGTTAATATAATTAATTTAATGCTATGTAGGCATAACGCCGTGTACTTTTTTAGATTAGAACAAATGGCTGACTATATTTTGTTTTCTTTCAGATACGGTTTTCTATTACTTCGGAATAGCTACTGTAGTGTACATTGTAAAGCAGTGTAAATTGTTGTTGGTAGGTGTTGTTTATTAGTGTATTAGTGTGAATGTGGGTTTTGTATTTTCCAAATGTCTTGAGACTTGATGTACTTTGAAGAACATTTTTCTTCTCTGGTGTATTATGCACGGGTGCACAAGCAGAAATAATCGCCATGATCAGTCAAAATTAATGGCAAGAAAAATGAAGAAATTGAAAACTTGACTTCAATAAGGTTCTTCATTGCAAATTTTTATTGTAAATAGTTTTTGTTTGTATTTTTGTGAAATGTAAGAACATGACAACTTCAAGATGATGTCTGTGTACTTATGTAAATAAATATTGTGTGTTTATTATATTGCTAAGTTATGTGCCGTTTGAATGGCACACAGGAATGAAGGGAGTGTCATATTATTCATGTATTGAGATAACAGTTTTAAAACCTGCATACCTGTAGTTGTATTCACAATAATGAAAATATATATTTTTGTACATATTTTAGTTATTTATGTCATCATAACAAAAATATAAAATGTGTAATTGTTTGGAACTATGAAAAAATAAAAATATATTTCCTGATGGATAGGTTTGTGATTATTTGAGGGAAATTATTTTATTTCCAGTTAGCAAAAAGTAGAGGTTTATTTCCCAAAAGTTACAATAATTTCTCCCCAAAATTATATTCCATGTCAAGTCATATATTTGCTTCAAAGGCTAATATTATATTAAGGATATTTTGTCTAGCCAGTTTAATTATCGATGAGCTTTATGTTAAACTAGTGCATAGGACCTATGACATTTCAAGTATAATTCAAGACTTAAAAGTACATTTTTTGCTTCGTGGATTTCATGACTAAACTATACTTTCGTTTTAATTTAGTATGGACGAACTTAATCAATGGTCAGGACCGGACTTCATTCGCATTAATTATCAAATAAAAAAAGGATTTCTAGAGAAAATAAAATAGACGAAGCTATCCTGCTAAACAACGCTATGAAATTATTTTTGTACGAACGCCTTTTCAATACAACCAGAAATGCATAAGGATGGCGCCGCAGAACGAGGCCGCCTATGCGAGCTGAGACCTGGGACTACTAGAACCACGTGACCTCTTTCTGTGACGTATGCGCCATGGCCTGTCTCTTTCGTTGGCCACGCCTCAGCCCTCTACCTATACTGTGATTTTTCTAAGAGCGGCCCTCAAGGCCACTCAAATCCCATCTTGGCGATGGAATATGTCACGGCATTTCGCGTCTTTTCTCGGTCTTGCCGGTAGAAGTCGCATGATCGCAAGCACTGCTTCATACGGTCGCGATCGTGCGAAATCTAGCGGAACGACTGAGAAAGACGCGAAATGCCGTGACATATTGCATAGCGAAGATGGGATTTGAGTGGCCTTGAGGGTCGCTGTTAGAAAAATCGCAGTGTACACGTCGACTCATCCCTGTACCTCCCCAGCGGGGCGCCGCCTCAGCTGGGATAAGATTAAAGGTCTCAACATGATTGGTAATGCAGTGCATGTAAGTATAAGTGTGAGGATAGTAGCAAGGGGGAAGATAGGACAAGGAAAAGGAAGAGAAGATCTCTGCGAGCCTAGCCCGTTTGTTTAGAAATTGCTCCAGCATTCGCCTGGTATTGGTCAGGGAAACCAAGGAGTGATTAGAGCAGCCGACCGCTTGAATTCGCCTTCAGTAACAGTGCCTGAACTTGACATATTGAGGCAGAATCAAAAATCCTGCCACTGTCGGAGCTGGAAGTCCAGGACCTCCCAATCAGAGGCACTGCAATGGCATCATTGGATGCCGTGAACCACCCCAGCTGGTGTTATTGGGTGCCGAAAACCCTTTACCCCTCTCATGATTTCAAGAACAATCAATCACAACCCAATCAACCCCAACATTTTGCGAACATAATATACCCACCTGAAGAAAGAGAATTATGAAATAAACAAGCCATTAGTACTGTATTACGATAGTTTGATCTATTTTCTTTGGGTGATATGTGAGAAAGGGACTTAAATTCGCACCTGGTGTTCTTTTCAATCATTTAAATTCATTGTAACATACGGTCTTCAAAATGTCAAAATTCTTTATTCGCACTTACTCAATAAATTGTGAGAACACGTTTTTAGGTTGATCAGCTTTTGCTGCTACTGATGATGATGACATGATCAATTAGCACACACCTTGGCGGGCCCCCTCAACCGAGCCCGCTCCGCCACGCTCCTCCGTGTTTCTCTGCGCCCTTCCCTCTCCTGCGAGCTCTCGCGTGGAGCTCCTCTCCTCCGTGACCGAGTTGGTGGCTTACCTTGAACGACGCGTTGGCGAAGCCTCTTTGGGGCCAAAAAACAAACGAAATACATAAAAAACGAAAAAAGAAATATGAAATAAACAAGGCACTAACAGCATTATGCTAGACGTTTGAGCTCCATCTTTGGACCGACTTTGTTGTCTCAGGACATCAATTAAAATCCCTGCAGTGTGCCTGAAACAGAGGTCCTGGGTTTCGAGTCCTGACGGTGGCATGATTTTTTACACTAGCTAGATAGCTAGGTCGCATTCAGGTGCTGTCTGAAGGAGAATTCTAGCAGCCGGCTGTTCTGATCGATAGCTTTCCTTGACTTGATCAATACCAGACGAATGCCGTAGAAGAACTAGACGCGGACCACACGCGATCTTTCCTTCCTTTTCCTTGCCCTTTTCTCACCCCTTACTAACATACACTTCATACACTTACACTTATACGCACTACATTTTCACACATATCGGATGACCATTTGGGAGCTTGGAGCTTGTATCTGCTGGGAGGGGGGTGCCCCGCTCATAGGAGGTACTTGGTTAAAGATACTCCGCAAGCCGACGTGTAGGTCCGCGCTGGCTCTCGCCATCTCCAGGGATAACAACTTGCGGCATTACACGTACGGAACTATTTACCTAAGTAATTAAGAAGAGAGAATGTTATAGTCCTGCGCCAGAAAACGGCAATTTTTCGACAAAAAACGCTTTTTGGCCAGCACTGGTAATGGAAAATTGGATGACACTTGTTTCTATATGTAGTAAATTTCTTTTTCTAAATTACTTCCAGGGTCATTAGTCCACGAAAGACTTCAGTGAGGCAAATCCCTATGCTGATTTCTTCTTCTCCCCTGTATCGAAGGCTTCATCTTAAGGCAGGAAGAATATTTCCTATGAAGAATTTAAGTGAACTTAAATATCTCAAAATATATTTTGGAGTTTGGATGCCTGTTGAGAAGAAATAAAACATATTTTCAATTTCAACCAAAGGTGTATGCTGTAATGAATGTTAATTTTCTATAGTAGTTCAAGCAACTTCTCTTGAGTATTCTGGGTTTTCAAAACTATATTTATTTATTTTAATTGTGTACAAGATATTTCTTTGTGAATTTCAGTGAATTTTGTGCAAGAAACTACATATGAATGTTAATGCAGAATATGTTGAAGAACAGTTAACTGCAATCTTCGTAAACAGAGAGTACTACAGCATTCTGTCATGCAAAATGCATGTGCTCTTCTGATGTAACTTTATGTGCACTCTGATGTAACTTTTTGTGCACTCCCTATCTCACCAGAGATCTCATTTATTCAATTTGTTGAATTTCATTTTATTTTGTCACAGAAGATATTGTTGTAATTCTAATTTGTGCCAATTTTAATATTAATTCATGATAATTTTGCTGTTTATTTTCCTTTTGATGTTTTTTGGATATTGTTAAATATTTTTTTGTTTTTCTCTTTTATTGTCAATGTTTTTGTCATTCTGTATTTTTTGTTTTTCTTTCAACACGTATCCTCTTATATTGTTCTGTGGCCACGACTTTGTGTTGGTTTTTTTTCTAAATTTTCAGAAGAGCCACGATCTCACAAGAATTCCCCACAACCAACAATTAAGAGCGGTTACAACATGAAGCCTCCACACTTCCAATATTTTCACAAAAATTGCTCCAAATTATTTTATAAAACTTTGCCCGCGGACAGCGTGAAGGACATACATCTAAGAATAAAAACTAAGCATTAGACTTAGCATAAAAATGGCGCAGGTCTCATTTTTTATTGAAGTCCCTGAGTTTTCGAAAATTTTAAAGTTCCGTTTTTTATCGCCTTCCTAAAACGACAATTCTGAAACTACATATTTTCCTGAATGAAGACTGTTATTCTTTTAAGAAAGATTTTTTCCAAATTAAAGAAACCCCTGTCCAACTGACCTAAGTCGAAGCTCTGAAGTTTTGAAAAGCATTCATTTATTTTTAGGGGTACTTTACATGAAGCCGCCCAGACATTTTCAAACTTTTCTAGAAAACGGTTCCAATTTTTTTCTTTAAATTTCTTGTAAGAATAGAATAAAATGCACTTATCAAGGTGGCGTACGTCCGATTTTAACGATTAACTGAATTTTCGAAAATTGCAAAATTTTGAATTTTTTGCCTCTTCCTCTTGCTAGGAAATTGCAGATACAGATTTTTCCTTCAAATAAAATTTGTTCTTCATAATGAGTTCTTTCTTTCAGATTCTGTACATGTTTTGAAAATTTTAGTAGTTTTCGCGCAATATTGCGTGCAATAAGAGATATTTTCAATTAGTGGTGCTACAGAATGGCACAGACTTTCCCGTATTAGTTTTCTATTTCCTTGGGTCTTCACTAGCTATTTGGAATTGCCACATACTCTTTCTTGCCAGCTGCCATCTATCTCCTCAAAAAGCACATTTTTTGTCATTTTCTTAATTTTTCGGTTTCCTATTGGTAGAACGGAAATGTTAATTTTAGAATATTAAAGAACAAAACACCTAGTCCTAAATGGCAATTTTCGTTTAAACATTATGTGCCATTTTAAAGAGAATAGCGTTTTAGCGCCACTAAAAATGCGAAATTTGAAGCTCATTTTCACAGAAAGTTTTTGAGTTTTCAAAATACTTTATTTGAAGTTATTTGAAGCACATGCACTCATAAACATAATAATCTTTGCAAATTGCTGGTAATGTGCTTATTAAAGATGTGAGAGATCTTTCAAAAAAATCTCATTTTTTATAATTTTTTAAAAAACAAAAAAATAACTGAAAATATACTTTAGGTCATATTAAAGAGTGTAATTAGCACTACCCGTTACAAGCGTTTCAAAAACAAATTTTCAGCCACATGAGAAAATGACGTTTGAGCGTTTCTGAAAATACGGAATTTTGAGCTACTTTTCACAGAAAACGGTTGGGTTTTCGAGAAACTTTACTTGACATTATTTAGAGCTCATGTACTTCTTAATATAATAGTGTCAACAAATCAAGGCTAACGTAAATATTTAAAACGTGAGAGACAACTCAAACAAATTACATTTTTTCAATTTTTGAAAAAAACAATAGAATAGAGCGATATGGAGTTTATGTCATCTCATAGGGTACATTTAGCACTATCCCTACCAAGAGTTTAAAAAAACAATTTAGAGCCGTTTTTTGGAAAAATCTTGTTTTTTATTTTTTTTAAATTGCACATATTACACGCAATATTGCGCGAAAAGTACTAAAATTTTCAAAAAACTGTATATGATCTTAAAGAAAGAACTCACTTTGAACAATAAATTTAAAACTTAAAAGAAAAATCTCTATCTTCAATTTTGTAGTTCCACAAAGACGCTAAAAAAATTTAAACTTTTGCAATTTTCGAAAACGCAGAGTTGTACGTGAAAATCGGACCTATGCCACTTAAATAAGTGTATTTTACTCTATTCTTACAAGAAATTTAAAGGAAAAATTTGGAGCTTATTTTAAGAAAATTTGGAAAATGTCTGGTGGCTTCATGTAAAGTACTCCCAAATTTTACAGAATCTTTTTCAAAATCTCAAAGCTTCGACTAGAATAAGATCGACGAGGGAATATCAATTTTGGAAGAAATCGTACGTATGGTGTAGGCGCAAGCAGAGTTCACAGGCGGACATTTTCCTTTCAATTGGTTGGTATCAAGGACGCACAAAACAGAGTTTCTGGCTACACCACGTGTTAGGGGATTTTTTTCTTAATTTAGCAACTGGTTTTATCCACTTTTTCGTTACAACGGCCCGGCAATGAATTTTTTCCGCCAAAATTTCGCGATTTTTTCGCGCAGCAAAACATAACTTTCTATATACTACGTATATCACTCCGTTAATACTTACGTAATCGGGAAAGGTAAAATTACAAAAACAAAATGTTCTCAAAAACGGGTCCAAATTTTTTCTTCAAACTTTTCCAACGAATAGTGCTAATTGCACTGTTTAATATAACACAAAGTTCATTTTGGGTTGTTTTTATGTTGTTTTAAAAAAATTCAGAAATGTATGTTTTCTTATATCGCTCACGCCTTTAATAAGCACATTACCAGCAATTTGAAAACACTATTGCATCTGAGAATGCATCATAACTTTCAATTAAGCTTTCAGATAACTCAAAACCTTTTTGTGAAAAAACTTCAAATTTTGCATTTACTAACGCTTAAACGCCATTATCTTAAAAACGGCCGCAAATTTTTAACAAAAATTTCCAAGAAGGACGAGATTTTTCTGATCATTAATATTCTTTAATTAATATTTCAAATCTTCAAAAAGGAAACTGAAACATTGAGAAAATTTCAAAGAATATGTCGTTTGGGCGGCGATTGATGGCAGATGGCAAGAGGATGTAGCATGATCGAAGCTAGCCTAGCCCAAAGAAATTAGAAAACTAAATGGTACGAGAAAGTATGTGCCATTCTGTAACACAAGGTCTTTTCTTGGCTTCGATGTTAATGCTTGAATAAATTATTTCTAAGTTCTAGTATATCACAGATAGCTACACCGTCCAGTGACTTAGGAAAGGAATTTACTCTAAAATATAGGTTTACAATTTTTTGTGCGTTATGATTGAGATTATTCTACAGAAAAATAATAAAATGAGTAAAAGTAATAAAATGAGTATATCAGTGTTTATATGGCGTGTTATAGCACAGTAACAGTCCAATTATACAATCGTGCATAGTTGTTATTACTGAGAATATACCCGTGGCCGCTGGCGTATTATTTCCTCTCTCTTTCTCTCTCCCTCTCCATCCTCTCTCCACCTCAATCTCTCTCTCCATCTCTATCTCTGTCTCTTTCCATCTCTTTCTCGCTTTCTCCTTTTCTCTCCATCTCTCACTCTCTTTTTCCCTCTCCCTCTCTCTCGCTCTCTCTATCTCTCTACTTGCTTATCCCACTCTCTCTCTGTATGTGGATGTGGATGAATGACGTCGCCAATTCCATAGCTCTGCCCTCCACATCGCTCTTGCCCGCCGTTTGCTGCCGGTGCTTGCGTTGTTTCTCTGCTTGGTCTCTGCTTTCGTGCGGCCCCTGTCCTGAGAAGTAGCTGGATCACATCCGGTCATTCGCAGGCTGAGAATCCGTAAGGGTAAGTGTCTCAAGGACCAATTGTTTCCGGGGATTCCTTTTATCAATTCCAGGGGGATGCCACAGCAATTCACGGGACACAAGACACGCGAACCTTCCTTTCCCATTCAGTTTTTCATTCCCATCATTAGTGAAGAGATATTGGCATATCCCCACAAATCGAGAAAATCTCCGTCCTGCCTAGGAGTTCGAGAGCAACTAAAAAGACCAGTGGAACTATTATTGTCTCGTAGATAGAACGAATATTTTGAGTTCTCGGGCACGTAAATTAGTCTCGAGAGTGCAGTGCAGGCCTGCCCGTCTGCCCCAGAAGTCGGCGGTCGCACGCGGCGGCCGCTGGGCTCCGAGCTGGTTGTCAAGTCATTGTTGGGAAAGGGGGCGCTTGTGGTGGGGAGGGAAGAGAGGTGCAGTTGAGTGAACTTTAGAACGGTCTGGCACTCCCCTCGTGCGTCACGGTCCCGTTGACAAGTTTGCAGAGAGACGTACTTGAGAATTGGGCTCAACAAATGCGTTAGCATTATCTCTGCTAATCCACATTGAATTGTGAGAAACAGCAATCAAATATTACTGCCAATATTAAACTTTCGGCCCTAGTGCAACCGACTGATTTTAGTAGTTCTTTAGTTCTTCCATCACCATTTAGCTCCCAGAAATGTCGCATCTATTCGAAAGAAACACCATTATGAACTACTGGCACATCTATTCCAAATTTCATCATAATTGTTTTACGAATAGTATGGCTACATACGAGTGGGTGAAACCTCTCTACCCCCATTATTTGCATTATACAGTAAAACTTGCTCAATGCAGAACCTCAGGGCACCAGTATTTTTTTCGTATAAGAAAAGATTCCGCTTTTTACAACGTAGCACAGTAGAAATTACGTTTGGCAGGACCATGATTCATGTTCACATTAAACAATTCGCAATGAGTACGTTCCGCATTGAAAATGTTTTGCTTTATTTTGTCAAATTAGATTAAAATATTTTGCCATAACTATACACGTTTCCCACCACTGTCCTTAATATTTCTTTTTATTTCCACATTTCGTTTCGTACACAATAATTGTGTATTAACGCAAATATTGTGTTACCTTTACCCTTCCAGAGAAAACCAAATAAACACACTGTTTCGCACCAACACGAATTTAACTTACTTTGTAGGCGTCTAGAAGTAAACAAAATCACTGATTTTGAGTCTTATGCAGTTGTATGCCATGTGTAATGGTATGCCATGTGACACTTTTTATCTACGAAGAGAAGAAATTTTAGAAGTGAATGAAACCCATTATGTGTTTCCCTAACATTCATTCTTTTATTAATTAAAATTATTTGTAAATTAATGCAAATACACTAGGCTCGTGATGCATCATATTGCAAATCATGTAGCTAAATTACTTTGTATTTAATATTTGACTTGAAGAATTGCTGCGTTAATTTCTTATTGCACTGCTGTGAGTTTCATGAAACAATTTCCCTTTCTAAATGTCTCATTTTAACATAATTACTGTCAGAGGCAATTCTAATGTCAATCCTGAAGAAAGTGAAGAAGAATTCTATTGTAAGTACATTCTTATCAATATTTCATTAACACGTGGTACGCTATAAGTATGTTAACCTTTATACCGCTTAGCTTTTTCCTGTGACATTCTCATGCTTGTGCAATGGGAATATGAGTTTCAATTTGATCCTTGGCATTATACGATTTCAGCAAACAAGTTATGAATCAACTATGATTGTGTGAATACTTTGCATGGCATGCAGCTGGAGGTAACACCTCGGAGGTAATCTCTTCCCGAAACGAAATCGACCAAACGTCCTGAGATTCAATAAGTCCATGCTCAGGTCCTTTGGGAGTTGCAGATATTCATCTTCGGTTAAATTCCATAAAATATTGCATCATGTTTTAATGGGTTTAGTCCGTAAATTAAAACAATATTCGTCAATCTCAGTTGGCCGACGTTTCGGAGTTTTATTTCTCTATAATGAGGTCTAAATACATCAATAACATGGTTAGAACACTATTATATTAGAATACTAAATATTACTAAGTATAATGGAAGCACACACTACCAATCACTAAAATAACTTTTTTAATTGAAAAATTACAAAATTTATAAGAAACATACCTTATTTGCGTAGGGAGTATACAACACTCACTTCCAGGAAACCAATTTCCGGTACAACATACATCAATTAACTTCCTAGACTCACAACATTATATTTTATTCTTAAGGAGAGGCATCTACAAAAATAGAATATCTGAAAGGCATTTTTTTTCCTCAAAATTTTGAACATAATGAACACATTAATGGTAACAATTGCACCAATTTATTTTGCATTTTACAAAGAAGTTTTTTTATATTTTTGTAACTTTTGCTAAACAACGCTCTAATTGAACCAAATATTTGTTGATCACTTTAATATTTTAACCAAATAATCTTCAGACTTTTAAAAAGAAAAGTTTATTGTATTACATAATTTACTTTTCCAGTTTTTTATTTAAAAAATGTTGAATTTTTGAAAATCAAATACACTGATTCTTCCTCTGTTTCTATTTATTGGAACACAGAAGTAAAATTAAATTAATCTGCGCTCTCTAAAAAGCTATACTAAGCTACTGTAAAAATTGTAACAGAATATTTTAAAAAATGTTGTCAAAGAGATGATTTAAGTACTCCAATTTGCTAATTTTTGGAAAAATGACTTTAAAGAAATACATGTATGTTGTGTCTCTGAATTACCCTCAAAACTACCGGCAGCATAAATGACAACTTCTACTATCTTTGGGAACTGTTTTTTCCTGCTAGAGTTCACAGATGGTTTAAGGGCTTCAATACTATGTTTGAGTCTGCATAGGTCACGCTTTGCACTTATTTTCTGTGATGCTTCACTGGATGGACTCCCTATAATTGAATCTTTAGCATTGTGAGTAATTTGGCATCCAATGTCAAACTCATAGCTTCTGTCATACAATAATCCAATTTTCTGAAAACAAATATATCTTTTAAACATATGGGCGAAAACACATTGTGGAGTAATTCATTCGCATTTTGGCGCTTCCCCTTAGTGCAGCTTTCTAATATTTCATCAAAATCAAATCTTCTGTACAGAGGAATTATTTTTACAAAAATTTCTGAAGAAAGAACAGTTTTCATGTTATTTTTATAACTAGGTATTTCTTTTCCCTTCTATCCTAAAACAACTACGACCTAACCTACAACTATATCATTAAAAATTAATTTACACTTACAGCAAAAATACTGAAGGAAATTCGAAGTAACTAGCTAAAAAATGCTAATCAAATATAAATCACAATACGGTAATGAAACTTCACTTCTACAAGAATACTACTATGAAGATTAATTCCAAACACTTTATTTAACAATGACCCTCACTGTAACAATATAATGTTTCCAGCACTGATTTACAGCATTCAGGTGTTCTTCAAGGACTCTACAAGAAGTTCCTTTAAAAAAATACAAAAGGGGGCGTGGCACTCAGCGCGCATGGGCAAATCATCGTTTCGGGTATTTAAATGCGCCTCAGAGGAATCTGACTCGGCGACAAAAATCTACAAAGTGCCATCTTATTTATACCGATGAAAATCAAAAATTGAAAGTTTTACGTAATTTCTTCAAATTTCACAGATGCCTCCCCTTAAGATATGAGAGAGAGTGTGTGAGTGTGTGTGTGTGTGTGTGTACTAGCTGGTACCGTGCTTTGCTGCGGCAGAAGAAATAAGCAAATGTTCCTCTCCCCGTCTCTCTTCCTTTCCCCTCTCCCTCCCCCTCTGTCTTTTTCCTTCTCATTTTCCCCACTCTCCGTCTCTCTTTTCCATCTGTATCTCTTTTCTCCCTGTGTCTCATCTTCCCCTCTGTGTCTCATCTTCCCTTCTGTGTCTCTTCTTCCCTTCTGTGTCTTTTCTTTCCCTCTATGTCTCTTCTTTCCCTCTGTGTCTCTTCTTCCTTCTGAGTCTCTTTTCCTTCACTACCTGACTTTTTCTCTCTCTTTCTTTTCCCGCTCTGTTTTCCCTCTCTCTATTTTCCCTCTCACTCTCTCTATTTTTTACTTTCCCATATACGTACGTATATACGGAGTAATACACGTAGTATAGAGAAATTTATGTAATAGTGAACGAAAAAATGGCGAATTTTCACCAGAAAAAAATTCGTTACTGAGCCGTGATAACGAAACTAGTGGTGTTACAGAATGGCACAGAATTTCCCTTATTAAATAAATAAATAAATAAATAAATAAATAAATGTCTTTATTGGTGACAAGGCTCAGGCCATTTAGCCTTCTCTTCCGCCTGACCACTTTCAAAAAAATGTATTACAATTTATTTTTTGATAAAAAGGAGGTCATTCAATGAGAAACACTTACGCAAATTAGATGAAGGGTTTCTCTCATGGGAAGCAGGAGTGAAAGCGAGGGAGGAAGAAGTTGATAGAACAGGAAACGTACTCACAGCATTTGTGTGATTAAGTTTATTAATTTCACGTCAGGGAGGTATTAAAAATTGATCACAAATATGACAAATTGAACACTATGAAATTTTACTTAAATTTAGAGAAATTATTTTTGACTCGTACGTTAAGTACAAAAGAAAATTAGAAGGAATTTGTTTAAATCAGCGACATGTTAATAAGTACTACTAATTGTTTCAGAGAGCGTTTGAAGAAGCTAAAATTGCATACGTATTACTGAATTACCCCTATAAAACAGAAAGGGAGGAAAGCTCGTCAGCATACAAGCTAAAAAACATTAAGTAAAGATTTCAAGTCTTGAGAGAAAGGGAAACAAATCTATTCGGTTATTAAATTAGGTAAAAAAAGAAATTATAAACGTGGGTACGATCAATTCAAATCTAAGAAAAGTTTAGAATTTAAAAATTTCCCGAAACTAAAAAAGTACACATTTTAAAAATTTATGAAATATTTACCAATTAGAATATTCTTAAGACTTGGAAACCCGACACAACATCTCTCACCCGTAAACCAACGATGAATACTACATTTATTCCTGGGACTGCAAACAAAGGGACCATCCCGGCATGCGCCTTAAGCGATTGAGTAAACCCAGGTTAACCTCAATCAGGATGGCGGCTGTAGGCCAAGACACAATACTCGACCAAGATCACAATACAAGTAAAAAATCATAGTGCATACAAAATACAAAGGGGAACCAAAATATTTTGAATTTAATATTAAGTCTTAACATATAGCGAAGATTGTAGGAAATGATGAACTGAAAGAGAAATATTGCAAATTAGTAAAGCACACCTAGACAAGAATTACAAGAATAGAAATTATAATATTTTGAGTATATACACATGTGAGCACATGGATGTATGCATATCACGTTGTACAAATAAGCAAATGCAAAATCATGTACTCATAACACAGGTATGCACACATGTGTGTACTATAATAAAAGTGAGGTATGGATTGAAGGTTAGTTCCTCATAAGCTATTTAAAATGATTGAGGGAGAGTACAAGTAGGTTATAAAAACAAATGGCTAGATTATGGAGTAGTTAAACTATTCTACAGGAGGATAAATGTACAAATAAAAGAAAGAAATGAAACGGTTTTTATGTGTCACAGAGATTTGATCACTTTTAAAGGTTGAATACTTAGATGATAGTATTAAAATGAGAGGAAAGGGAGAGATAGTGACCTAAAATGATAGTTAAGAGAAAGAGAGAAAGGAAACAAAAATAGCAAGAATTTTAGTGATCCGAAGAGAGAGAAAGAAACGGAGAGAAAAGGAAAAAGAGAGAGAGAAAAGGAAAAAGACAAAGAGAGAAAAATATGAGAAAGGTTAAATGGAAAGTATTTATTTGAAACATGGGATAGAACGTTGTACGATAAGTAAGATTGGAATAAGAATGAGAATCGTCACCTTGTCGAAGCAGTGCGGCGTCCACCTAGACCTTAGTTTTAGCTGACGCAATACATCTGGCAATGTCCTGGCAACACAATAATACTGTACTGGCACGCAATAATACTGGCAATGTCGTTAAGTAATATTTTCACGAATTCCAGTTAGTGATTTATTTTTTAAACTTTTAACAGCACTGCTATTTTTATAGTCAAAAGAGCATTTACCGTACTAAAAGTACTCCGAGAATAGTCCTCCTAGTTTTTTTTACAAATGCTTAAACTTGTCCAAGATATAAATTAATTTGTTGAAATTACTAATCACTCTAAGCAAATTATTATTTATTATTTCCTAGCGTTTTCAATACAATTTCATGACTGAGCACGCTGACTTGGAAATTTCATCCAATCACTGTTGATAATGAAAATACTGGCACAGAAAACACTAGTGTACTAGTTAATTCATGTTTTCAAAAAATATATTTTACCCTCTTGAACAGCCTTGCCCACAAATGTACTAGCATATTGACTTAACAGAATTAGAAATTTGAGGGGTGAGCCATAAAAACAGGCTAAAAGATTTTGAATGAGAATAAAAAGAGCATTTAGTGATTTGATGTGATACCCTACCAAGTACATGTGTACTGTAGGTTATGTCACAAACTGTTCACTGAAATAAGAATGTCAATACTTATATCCCTGTGTGGCGTAGAACGAAATAGGGCCAATGAAGAGCAGAAAAATTGAAACACAGAAACATGCGGACCATTCCCATTGGAGTTACCTCTACAATGTGCACAGCACTTACAGGCCATGGCAAAGCGATAAATGAACAGTTGCACTATACACTTAAAAACAATATTCATTGGTATCAATCAACTATTTATACTTCTAGTTGTTGCTGCGAGAGCATTTAGCTTTATTTGTATAATCTTGAATTAATTTGCAAATAAACTTATTTGTCGACGCAAACAACGGTATACACAGAAAGCATACATTTAAGATTGAGGAGTCTAATCCTTCTAAGTGAGACGATACAATTGGCATTGGATAGTATCCATAAGCGCTGGACCAGAGGTGTACTAATGAAATAATACAGGAGAAAATATATATATGTATAGTTAATATAAATATATATATATATATATATATATATATAATCTACAAGTAATAGGAAACAAGATTACAAGTAATAGGAAAAACTCAACAAAAAACAAATTTCAAAATATTTGGTTTTGCTTACGCTGATCGAAAATACATGTGAACGAGCAATCGGTATAAGTAAAATGTTGGTTTGGAATACTAAAAATACTTACACGAGTGGGCACAGTAGATCAGTGAGTGCTGCAATCAGACTTTTTTTTTATTTTCAAATCTTCTTTACGACTGATAGGGAGAAGGCAACGGAACGGATATTTTCGCGTTTCATTTAGAATGTTGCGAAGTGAGAATACTGAAACTCTCTGACATGTCGAATAGCCATACTCCATTTTAGAACAATAAAAATACAAAGACGCGCGCCCGCCGGAAGGTTAACAAATATATTCGGTAATTGATTGAAGTCAGACCGCGCAGATTCGCCCTAAAGTTTTTAAATAAAATATAGTATGGCACATACTTTCTCGAACAAGTTTGTTTCCTACTCTGTTTCGGCTAGGCTAACTTTTCAATTTTGTCCCCCACTCTCTTCCCGGGTACTATCTATCGGCGTTTAAAAGACATTTTTTATGGCGTTTGCCGAATTTGTCGATCACATAAAAGTAAAACAGAACTTGTACTTCAACAGCAAGTGTTTGCCCATTAATTATAACCTTTGTAATTTTTGAAAATTCAGGAAGTTCAACAAAAATAATATTGGGTTGTTGCAAATGAAATGGCAGTTAAGAAATTGCAAATTACAATACTTCTTATAAGTGGTGAAAAAAATTATATATTCCATCAAAATAATTTCCATTCACTTCCACACACTTCTCTTAACGTGAAACAAGTGTAGATACTCCTTTTTGAAAAGAATCTGTGAAAAAGATCATGAGTCAGTAAACTTTATAAATGATTTGTAATTTGGTGCTTCTTCTTTGAAGTTTGTGCCCACTAAAATGCATACAGATGTCTGAAGTGGTGATAATCTATTGGTGAGATGTCTGGAGAATAGTCTCTTTTTTTTCTCGACGTGAGATCTGGCGTTGTCGTGTAACAGCAAAACTCCACGCCTATTAACTAATTCTGGCTGTTTAGTGCATAGTTTTTTGTTCATATTCTCTATTTCCTGGCAGTATTTGTCAGCATTTATGACTTCACCTTGTTTAGTAAATGTCTCAAATCTCAAATCGTCTCATCCTATCTGTTTCTGTGAGTTCATGAGGAACCCACTTATCCATCTTCTTGTGGTTCTTTTACTTCTTGTTCCTTCACCAAATGTAACATAACTGTCCCGAGATGCCTCGGTTTCAGTGTGTTGGAGTTTGAACTCGTACAATAAATTACACGAATGTGTTTCCTTTCCATCACCGACAGCATACACACTGGAACACTGTTCATAATAAACTGCAACAGCAAACTGTACACACAGAGGCCTCAGAGCACTATGTCCTCTGTAGAAGGACACCAGCATATTTACAGAACCATCTGTCAGAAGAAAAAGTAATTTCTCGAGGCGAGAAGTTCTAAATTCTAAAACCGGCCATTCCATTTGCACCAACCCAATACCTGCACTCGCCTTCTTTCTCCCCACCGCTTACACAGTAGAGAGAAAGTTATGAAACGTTGCGCGGGAAAATGGAGAATTTTTTGCAGAAAAAGTATTGTTGGCGGGCCCTGATAACGAAAAACTAGATAAATCCAGCTGCTAAATTAAAAAATACTCTTACACGAGATTTAGCCAGAATCCATGTTTTGTGGGTTCTTGATACCAAAAAATCAATTGACGGCAAAACGTCTGTCTGTACGTCTGGTGTATGTGAACAACACCCAATGTAGAATTTTTTCCAAATTGAAGAAACATACGTAGATCTGCTTGAGTCGAAGCTCTGCGACTTTGAAAACCATTCATTAATTTTTTGGAGTATTTCACATGAAGCTCTTGGAATATTTTCAAACTTTTCTCAAAAACTAGTTCCAAATTTTTACTTTCTCCTATACGTACGTATACAGTGATATACGGTGCACAACATGTAGTATAGAGAAACTTATATAATGCTGCGCAAAACAGATTTCGAGATTTCAACAAAATACGCGTTTTTGGGTCCCCGATACAGAAAAATTGTTTTTTTTGAAAACGTCCGTCGGTCTGTGAACACCACTAGCACTTAAATCATCAGTACGATCTTTTCCAAATTGAAAAATTGTCAATCTGGCTCGAGTTGAAGTTTTGAGATTTTGAAAAACTTTCTTTAAAATTTGGAGGTAAATTATAGGTAGCCTCTGGGTCATATTAAAAATGTTCTCAAAAATGGCTCCTAATTTTTTCTTTAAATTTCTTGTAAGATGGTAAGGTGGCATGGGTCAGATTTTCAGGATTAACTTTGAATTTTCGAAAATTTTAAAAATTTGACTTTTTTAGCGTCATCCTACAATTACATAATTAAAGATAGAGATTTTTCCTTACTGTGAAATTTGTTCTCCATAATTAGTTTTTTCATTGTCATATACATTTTTCAAAAATGTTATAACTTTTCTGTCAATCTTGGGAGCAATATGTAGTACAATTTTAAAAATGTAAAAAAAAAGATTTTCTCAAAAATGGCTCTAAATGTTTTGTTAAACTTTTGGTAAGGATAGTGCCTAATGTACCCTATGAGATGGCATAAATGCGATATTGCTCAATGCCGGGAGAGATGCCTTAGTGCATCAACTGATGTCACTGCAGTCTCTCGGACCGAGAGGTCCTAGGTTCCACACCCGACGGCGACAGTATTTTAGACACTAGTTACAGAGCTAGGTCAAATTCAGTCACTGTCTGGAGGAGAATTCTAGCAGCCGGCTGTTCTGATAGGTAGTTTTCCGTGGTTTTTCCGATCAACACCTGACAAATGCCGGAACAGTACCCTACCAAACGGGCTACGGATCGCGCGCGATCTTTCCTTGTTCGACCTTGTCCTATCTTCACCCTTTACACACACACACCAAAATGCACTACCGGGAGACCGGTCGGGAGCTTAGAGCTTGTCCGGGTTGGGGCGGTGCCTCGCTGGAGGGAGATACCTGGTTAAGAGGAAAACCCCGCAAGTCAACGGTAGGTCGGCGCCGAATCTCGCTATCCAGCATCGAAAAGATCACCCCCATATCCCGATGAAAGAACACGCACTACACTTACGGGATTAATTACCTCTATAGTTGACGCACCCGGAATCACGAACAATCAATCAATTAATCAGAAGTGGCTTCAAATTTTGTCTTCAAATTTTTCGAACGGATAGTGCTATTAGGACTCTTTAGTATGACGCAAAATTCATTTTGAGGTATTTTTTGATTTTGCAAAAATTACACAAATGTAATTTTTTTGAAAGATCTTTCGCACCTTTAATATGCACATTACCAGCAACTTGTAAATACTATCGTATTTGTAAGTTAAGGCAATTTAAATGATTTCTAATGAAGTGTTTCGAAAACTCAAAAATGTTCTGTGAAAAAGAGCTTCAAATTTCGCATTTTTAGTGGCGCCATTTTCATAAAAAGGGCTCCAAATTTTTTAAAGAAAATAGCCATTTAGCACGAGGTCTTTCTGTTCTTTAATATTTTAAAATTAATATTTTCGTTCTACCATTAGGAAACCGAAAAATTAAGAAAATGTCAAAAAAATGTACTTTCGGTGGCGATAGATGGCAGTTGGCACAGTATGTGACAATTCAGAATAACTAGCCTAGACCCAAGGAAATAGAAAACGAATATGGGAAGGTCTGTGCCATTCTGTAACACTACTAGTTCATTAGGGCCCGGCAATGAATTTTTGTCCTGCAGAAAAAATTGTAGGTTCCATTCTTATTACAACCTTTAAATTTTGAAAATATTCGAAAATTTCAAATTCAAATCATGAGCGCTTCCTTTGCAACAGAGCTTTTTTAAAGTAATACTCAAAAATTGGTGGGATACAAATTGTAATATAAAATTATCTAACCGTTACAAATAATTCAAGAAAGAATGTGCTGTTATAGCATCACCAATTATTTATTGTGTTCAATGCGTTCTAAATGTCGATTACAATACCATCACTCAAATATTATCATTGTCTTGCCAGGTAAATGTCATATAATGCTGGTCATCACGCTCGTACGTGTGTAATTAAATGAATCACTAACCCAAATCGCACTTGTGCGTTAGACCGTACGTAGTTTCAAGCTTTCAAAAATTGCATACACTGTGAAGTATTTGGTCGAATTCCGGCGTTGCAATATTTTGGTCATGGATTACCTACTGTCAATAGACATTGCTGCCCAAATCAGAATTCTAGGACTGGCTGCTCTGATAAATCGATTCTTTGATTTCCTCAAACCCATTCGTGATGGAGCAGGCCCAGCGTCTTAAGCAACGGGACTACGCGATCGAGCGATTAGTTGATCGCTTATCCGTGAATCTGTCAGAGAGTGAGAGACAGGGAGAGAGACAGACAGACAGACATTTCACGACTGGACATGACAATCACTTTTTTTGCTGGTAACCATTGAAAGGCATTTTGAGGTGCATCGAAGTTTCAATTATACAAAAGCTTTCTTAACAGGAAGTTGCAAGACCACTTTTTCAAGGTTTGTTCGCACGATCTTGAGCTTTTGATGACAAGTACGTAATACTGGCCACGGCATTGCGTATGAGTCGGAGTGACTACGAGCATCGTCCAATTACACGAAGCTCAATCCTGCGGAATACAATCTGGCTTAAGGCATTAGTGTTTTACCATGTAGTTACGGTGAGTTTGATGACTCACATCACTACATTTTTCGCCTACTCTTGTGATCCTTAGAAGCCAAGGCAAAATATCACTAATTGTTCGCCTACGCTTAGTAATGTTAGGTACTAGTACGGCGTTCATCGTTAAGTGCGTCAGACACAAGAAAGCTGAAGCGCCATCTGAGTGTTCGACATCGCCCAAAGCCAAATTGTTTCAAAAAAGATCAAATGTGTGCACTTTGTGATGTATATTAATTCACGATAACACTCGCACAAACATTTGGCCATTTGGTGCGTATCTTTGTCGTAGATGTCCACATTTTCCCCGCAAAAAATGAATGCTTCAAAAACTCAAAATTATTTCAGTGTGTACATTTTCAAAAATAAATTTACCTAGGTCTACTAGTGATGCTTTACCAGCACGTACTTTAGCGCACAATAGTTAAATAATAATGCAATAAAACTTGCGGAAACTCAAGGGACCAGAATTGTTTTCCGCATTAGACAAGATTCCGCTTTATACAAATGAAGCAAAAATCCTCTAAGAATTTAGCAGAAAACTATGTACAATTTAAAGGAAATTCTTTATTTTCTCGCCTTGAAGAATGAATTTCACTCACAAATAATTTTGACACATTTATATTGTTGATTTACTATGAATGGTGTTCATATATAGTACAGTAATCCCTCAACATCCGTGAATTCGCAATTCGCGAGTTCCGAACATTCGCGATTAGAGAAATGCTACCAGTTTTAACATTCCCGACTTCAACATTCGCGAGGGCGTCTTTTGATCGTACACCTTTTTTTGAAAGCGAGCACATTTCATTTCCGTTATCAGCGTCATCTCGGAAACGAACACATTAGTCACCGGAGATCAAAGTATCACGTTTCGCAAATGTGTTAAAGGTGGAATGTCAATTCACTTTAACAGAATACCAAAATTGTAAAATAATTCAATTCCATTGGGTCAAATTGGAAATAAGAGATTTGGCCACGTAAATATAAAAGCCATTAAGAACTGTACATCTCTCATTATAATGACCTCACTGATGTGGATCTTTGGGAAATCATTAGTAAAGAAAACCTCCTCGAAGGTAATGATGAAGTAAAGGAAGGGAAAATGCGTTCTGGAGGAACTTCAATGTCAAAAACTGTTAATGGCGTTCTAAAACTTCAACAAAAGGTGAAAAGAGCATACGAACGTGATCCGAACATGGAAATAACTTAGAAATTTGGAAGAGAAATATAGGCAGTCATACTTCCATATTTGGATATTAGAACAACGAGGAGGGTGATGAAACAAAAAAATACCAAATCTTGCATCCAATTACTTTCAACTTTGAAAACTTTCAAATGTTGTTTTATTTCTTCTCTTTGGGATGTTAATTGTGAATTATTTTTGTAGTAGCGCTTATTCAGTTCTACTGCAATTGTTTGACAGATATTTTTCTTACTTTTTGAAACAGCTTTTCAAAATCCAGGAACCTAACTCAACTTTCTTCATTAAAAGATAGACTCAACATTCGTGGATTTCACATTCGCGATGCTTTTTGAGAACATAACTCTTGCGAATGTTGAGGGATTACTGTTCTACAAACACTATTTGAAATCCTACGACTACTGTACTTATGTAAACACTACTCTTACTTCTGTTTCCACATATGTATTCAAGTAGCTTGTTTGAATCTTTTTTTGGTCATTCCACTTGCGATACATTCTTTTACATTGTATAGTAACTGCAGCATATGGGGGTTGTCTGTGTTCACAGCGAATTGCACCACATCACTTATGCTTGCTTTGAGTAGACTGTTCATGCGTACGTATTTTGGTTTCTGTTGTTTCCACTTCAGCTTCCTTTTCTTCTCCTCCGTCCACTTTACATTCTTCTTTCTCTGTATTTCGAATTGTCAATAAATCTGCAGACAATTCAAAAACGAAGTGTTGCCAAGTTTTCATAATTTACAACGAAATGCTCTGCAGTGACGCCTGGAAAGTTATTAGCCGTATTCTGCTGCTATTGCCCTAATGTTTTCATGTGCTGCCTTCATTATGTCAGATTCATCATCTTTCCCCAAACCCTATTTTTGAAGGCATTTCCAAGCCGTCTCTTTCATTTCCTTTATTGACAGTCCTACTCAATTTAAGGCATCCAAGACTGACACATCTCGCCAAAACATACGTGCTCTCAGCGTCTTTCATATTTGCAGTAAAATAATGCATTAACATCCGTCGGTAGTGCGACATCAACGTGTAAATAACGCTCATGTCCGTGGGTTGCAATAAACTCGTCGAATTGGGTGGAAACCAGGCGAGTATTTTACGTTGGAAAGAGACATCGAGCAGAACTGTCAGTCTCTCTTTAGAGAGTTTCCCATCCGCACGCGTTTCAACTTTAACACTTCACTAGATTCTCCACAAATATCGTTCCACACAATACATTGTCTTTTCTTAAAGCTATCCAATCAACCTGAAGATGCCTTAAACTGTTCATTTACCAGTATTCGCCACAGCTAGAGCTTGATTTTGAAGCGTTTGTCGATAAATATGCATGATTTTTACTTTCGCCTTATGAATGTAATTGTGCGACGGAAAACGGCGAATTTTCGCCAGAAAAACTCTTATAGCAGGGGTCTGGTAAGGAGATAGTGGATAAAACCTGTTGCGAAAAAAATCCTCTATCTCGTGGTAAAGACAGAATTCATGTTTTGGTACTTCTTGATTCTGCAAAATTGATTGACGGCGAAATGTCCATCTGTCCGTCTGTCCATCCGTCTGTGGTCAACGCTAGCGCCTACCCCGTTCAGGCGATTTTCTTCAAAATTGATATTCTCCAATCGTTTTCACTGATGCCAAGGCATCTGGAATTTTAAACCGATATTTTAATTTTGGGGAGGTACTTTTCATAAAGCCCGTCAGAGATTTTCAAAGTTTTAAAAAAATAGCTCAAAATTTGTTGATTACATTTTGTTGTTGAATAGTGCAAAGAATGTTTAAGAGAATGGTGTAGGAATAATTTTCTTTGCTATCCCCAATTTTTCGTAAATTGCAAAAAACAATTTCAAAACTTCTGAATTGAAGATAGAGATTTTTGCCTCAGACAAATCCGGTTGTACAAACTTAGCACTTTAAATAACGTTATATACATTTTTTTAAAACGTGTAGTTTTTGCGTAAATTGCGCTTGAAGTTTACCAAAATTTTCTTTTTCAAAAATTGCTCCTAATTTCTTCTTCAAATTTTCTTCACTTATGTAGTAAGGGATGATAAAAAATATGGTCTTAGTCTTACTTCCAGAAATTACTTCGTTTTCTGAAATTTGAAAAAAATAGTTTTAAATCTACAAAATTGAAGATTTTTACCTCAGACAAAACCTGTTGTACAAAATTAGCTCTTTAAAAAAGGTTATGTAGAATTTTCTGGAAAACAAGTAGTTTTGCGTCATTTGCGCTTGAAATTTACAAAAATAATTTTTCTCAAAAACCGCTCCAATTTTGTTCTTTAAATTTTCTCCACATGTGTAATAAGGGACGGTAAATAAATAAATGAACTAGTTGTGCTACAGAATAGCACAGACTTTCTCGCAGCGGTTATTTTTGTAATCTCTTTAGTGGTATTTGGGATTTGGAGTAAGCCCTTCATGGCTGCGTTTTTTTGTCGCCCAAAAGACGTTTGTTTTTCGCATGTTGACAATTAATTGCTTCCTAATGCTAGAGCTGATTTAATTATGTTTTAACTAATATATAAGTATTCAGTCAACCACTCACTCCAATGGCCAAGGTGGTTAATGCGTGCTGGGACTGGGCACTTCACTTCAGAAAATATCGGGTTCGAATCCCAGACAGGGACTTTAATTTGATGAATGCTTTGTTGCAGAAAAAACTATTGAAGAGTGTAGAACCTTTATTGAAAATCATTTGAAGTACTTCGAATAGAATAAATGCAACTAGATATAGGACTTGCCTGTGTGTTCCAAATTGCATCTTTTAAACATTTTTTCAACTCCGTTATTTTATTTTTGCAACGTATGTCACGTCAAAACAATCTTTGTCTTGTGTGCATCTCTATGACCCGATTTAAGTAAAATTATGAGTATTTCAAGTTAAACATTTCAACATTAAATTGAAATACAATTTAATCAAAACTCATGCGATCAACTTACATATCCCTAACGGTGCCAAAATTATTATTACTTTCTGGTCTTACGAATACTTCTTAAGAAGGGAAAGTATGTAATCGTGAAACTATCTTTTCAGCGCCCTGCGCTTATGTGGCGTAGTGGTATCAGCGCCAGTCCGTTACTTCTGTGGAATTGTTCGGGCGTCGTTGTGGAAAACAACTTGCTGGTTGAAAACAATTTTGAAGTTTTATGTAGGTGAATGCTATTGCGGTGCATTTCAAATAATTCAAAAATGTAAGTGCTTTGGTGGCACTCCGTGTTGAATTTGACGTTTTGAATATGAATGAGAAAGGAAACAATATATCTACGGTGTAATTTTGTATACTTTGTCCTGAATTATTTATTGATTTTGTACATGGACAATCGGACATTTACGTGTTTATGCCTTTGCCCGAGTTCGGACCATGCGCGCTTATGTACCGTAGTGACATGAATGCCGGCAAGTTACACCTGAAGATTTGGGATCGCGTCTCGAAGCGGAAAGATATTTGCTGGTTTATGTAGTAGTATAATATTGCGGAAGCTCTAGGAATAATGCGAGAAAACGTGTGCTTTGGTAGCACCTCTAATTTGATCTTGCACTCGCAAATCACTCCCACACTATTTCGTTTACTTCTTCGCTGTTCTCTTCATTTTATCATTCCCTTGCATCCACTGTTTCATTATTCTCTCCTTGCGCTTCAATCTCATAAATTTGCGTTTTGTCACATTTGTACATCGATATTACTTCCTGCACTGACAGTTTGTCCCTTTCTTTACCTTCAATAATTTTAACTTTATCGTTTAGCGAGAAAGACACGATGTAGCCATCTTCGCACTATGGCTCCTCAATTTCTGGTGACAAAATTTTTCCCTTTCTACTGTTGCGATGAGCTTCCTTTGCCCTTCTCGACAAAATCCAGAAGGTCATTATCTTTTCCATTCCATATTAGTTTTCTAGTTCCTTAGGTCTGGGCTAGTTTTCGCAATTGCCACAAACTCGAGCCAGCTGCCATCTATCGACGCCCAAAGTAAATTTTTTTGTCTTTTCTTAATTTTTCGGTGTCTTAATGGTAGAACGGAAACATTAATTTTCGAATATTAAAGAACAGTAAAAGCTCGTCCTAAATCGCCATTTTCTTTGAAAAAGCTCAAGCCGTTTTTAAGAAAATGGCGTTTAAACGCAACTATAAATTCGAAATTTAAAGCTTCTTTTCTCAGAAAATGTTTGAGTTTTTCGAAAAACGTGATTGGAAGTCATTTAAAGCATTTTAACTCGCAAATACAATAGTGTTTATAAAAGCCTGGAAATGTGCATATTAACGGTGTGAAAGATCATTCATAAAAATTACATTTGTGTACATTTTTAAGAAACGCAAAAAAAATTAGATCACCTTAAACTATCCCTTCGAAATTAGCACAATCCCTTCAAAAAGTTTGAAGAAAAAATATGGAGCCATTTATGAGAAAATGGCGTTTGAGCGTTTCTGAAAATGCAGAATTTTGAGCTAGTTTTCACAGAAAACGGTTGAGTTTTCGAGAAATTTTATTTGATATTATTTTGAAGCACATTAATAATTATAATAATGTGAACTAATCGCCGCTAATTTAAATATTAACTACGTGAAATACAAGTCAAAAGAATTATATATTTGTAATTTTTGAACAAACAAAAGAATAGAGCTATATTGCGTATATGTCGTCTCACAGAGTATATTTAGCATTATCCCTTCCAAAAATTTAAAGAAACTAGTGGTGCTTCCAACGCTCATACACTCTTGCACTGCTTCTATATGGTCCTAAATTCTATTCTACTACTTCAAAAACCAGCAAAAGTGTATTCTACCAGCAAAAGTTTTCCGTTCCGAGACCCAACATCCGATACTCAAAGTTAACGAACCGGCATTTATACCAATATGCCACACTAGCACCGCATGGGTCGGACACAGCCATCAAGGAATCGAACCGAGCTACAAAATGGTAAATTCATGATAAAGAAACAATTGATACGATGGTGCATACGCTTTACAAATCCAAGAAGAGAATTGAAAAATTGTTAAATGTTAAAAATATGAAAAAATATATACAGACACTTCGAGTAAATTGATCGTAATTATCAATATTTGTGATTCAAATGGTTTCACATGATTTTAAATAAAGTGTATAGAATTCTCAATTGTTTTGTGTGACAACAGAGAATTTTGACAAAGAATATTCCCCGACCATGACTCGAACCGGCGAAGCTTCGCCCGGAAGACCTGTACCAATCCTCGCTGATTAACGTTTGCGACCACAACGGATAGGCATATACACTTCTAAAATAGTAATAGAGTATGGTGGTTTCATTTCTCGCATTAGGAAACGAAAATATCCAGAGAACGTAAAAAGAATGTCCTTTAGGCGCTGAGGGAAGGTATCTGGGGTCATCATTCGTAACAGATAAACAAGTTCAATTTAGAGATTAGAAAACCAAGATCTCCGATAAAGTCTGTGCCATTCTATAGCACCACTGGTTTTTTAAATATCGCAACAGGTTTTATCCACTTTTTCGTTACCAGACCCCTGGTATAAGAGTTTTTCTGGCGAAAATTCCCCGTTTTCCGGCGCAGGATTACATAACTTCTTAAGAAGAAGTCCAGGTCCATCAAGTTGGCCCGCCCACTTGAAGCCCAGAATCAAACCAAACTAGTGCCATAATTTTTAACTATTTTATTACTAATTTATTACCGCAAAACAAATTTTTACCACTCATCTTCACCCCAAAACAGGGGGTGGCGGGCTAGCTCCATATCAAGCTGGCCCGCCCACCATAGCAGAATCAAACCAAACTAATAATTTTTAACTATGTTATTACTAAATTATTACTGCAAAACTAATTTTCTTACCATTCATCTGCACCCCAAAATATAATTTTTAACTATTTGGTTACTAATTTATAGTCATGAGGGCTGCGAGCCCGCCCTCTCCCTTATAGCGTCCGGCTCTAACAGTCTTGCTTGTTTTTCCAAAGCCTGCCCGAGGGTTAAATACCCGGCGGGTCTTGGCTATTTTTTCCTGGGTGCAGGTATTACCGAAGCTTTGCAAATGGAATTATACTCGTAGATACTTCGCAAATGGTTTTGGTATAACTAAAATTATTTATGGTTGTTGATGTTCAGTTACTGGTCTAAAATGTCCAATAATTGCAAATCGACATTGCCGTTGGAAACATTAAATAAACTTTGAAATTTCCAGATATCTCGAAGATTCTGGCATGCGATGACGGATTCATTCGTTGGTTTTGTTTTGTTCTCCTTACGAAGTTCATCGTAAGAAGAGAAAGTTATACAATCGTGCGCCGGAAAACGTAGAATTTTCCGCAGAAACACTCTTATTTAAATAAAAGTTTATTAATTTCAAACATTACGTTGTGTACGTTGGATTTCCACATCTCCTGAATCATCCTGACGGTAAAGTATTGTATGAAGAAAAACAGTTGTTAACCTTAATAAAAGAAGAAGAAGACGTTGACAATGATGAAACGGAGATCCTGTAATTGGAAATCTAATACATCTACCGACTATTATTTTCTGTGCGTACTTCACGAAGAGAACTTACCAAGTAAACTATCCAATTTAAAATGCGTAATATAAAGAAAGTTATGTAATTCCGCCACAAAAAAAACGGAATTTTTCGACACAAAAACTCGTATTGTGTCCCTGATGCGGAAAAAAGTGGACAAATCCTATTACAATATGTAGTAATTTACTTTCTCTAACATGTCTTATAGTGAGATTTCACGAATTGCGGGTTCTTATTACGTTTTTTTACTTCCTTGAATACGTATGTATGTGTTTACGGTGTATTATACGTAGAATACAGAAAATGATGCTGCGGAATATCAATTTCGAGATCTAAACGGAAATACATGTTTTGGAGCTTCCTGATACCGAAAAAGTGTTGTGTTTTTGTTCAATACGTCCGTCCGTACTTCTGTCTGTGAATTAGAAGAATAATATTAATAATAATAGTAATAATAACAACAACAACAAACATTCGTTCTATTAATCTGGAATTATTAATTTATTAATATTTATTTACAACAGCAAGATTAAACTAATTCATGATTTGGGGCAAAAACAAATTTTTCGGTCCAATTTGACTCTTTCGTGAAATTACAAGATATTGGTCACGGTTCAATAATATTTGGGGGAAAAATATTTACCATGATATTTGCCCCCTTGATTAGAACTCTCCGTAAACAAACAATACAACATACAGTTTCGTACATTCCTAACTTGGCGAGGACGTTATTATATTGTTTTAAGAGGAAAAATAACACTCCAACCATTTCCTTGCATAATTGTGTTGAACCATGGAATACAAAAGAGTTACGAGAAAAAACTTCAGCTGTTTAAACAGTACATACTTTCTCGCCTTTAGTAATGGCTACGTCATACTATTATACGGAAGTTTCTCTCCTTATTAACATATGTTATCTTTTTTTGTAAAACTAATTACAAGATATAGAACATTAGGTGTGAAAACTAATAATTTTCAAACAAATATCAACACAAATTCGACAATTAATAGTGCATTTTACATAGCTAATTCATGTCCCAACAATGAGACAATTCACAGACATTCACACGTTCATATGTAATGCATACGAGGAGCAAAGTTAAAGAAAAAAGTAGTGCTGTTTTTCAGAAAAAAATTGTTTAAAAAATTCCAAATGACCTTTGTATTTCAAGCATAATTATGCGAAAACTACTCAAATGCTGAAAGACCGTATATTACATTTCAAAATCTGTCACTAAAGAACATATTTCATTAACTAGCCATATATGTTTTAACAATAAATTAGCAGTAATAATAATATTTTTTAAAGTGTATGATCTAAAAGTAAGAAACGAATTTAAATTATTTAGGCGGATAAAAAAATATTTCGGGAAACGAGAGTGAATTCCTTAACTTGGCCCCGCAGCCTGCAGATTGGAAAGGAAATGCTTGCAACGTCCCCTCTGAAGGAGTGGGATTTCCCCGGCGGAGGCAAGCTGTTTACATGGGGGTGAATTCTATGACCCTCCCCCTAGCCGAAACGGAAGGAGCGGATCAGGCACCAAGTGTCTTTACAGCATTCATTCATACACAAATATTTCTAAGACGCTCCAATGGACCTGTAAAGGATTACTTCAGAAAAAGAAGACAGGAATATTCAATTGCTCAGCACATTACATAATTTAGAAAGTACAACAAGATATTCGAAGTATAATTTTAAAAAATCGCTTTACAGAAATGAACTCAAAAGCTAATTGAAGACCATGTTGCACATGAAAACAAAATATCTGCGTTACACATATCAGATATTTTTATTTTCTCTCATTAATACGTACATAGTAAAGACAAATTATTGTGATGGGGCAGCGTAAATCGGCGATTTTTCAACACAAAAACTCTTGTGACCGTCGAGACCACGAGTTTTAAAGAGAAAGGCATGCGTTTGCGTGTTTGGCGTCGAAAGAAAATTGGATTGACAAGAACAGTGAATTCTTCGTAAATTGTTTAAAGTGAAATAAGCTTGCCAAATGAAGTATACATTCAGATAGATTTTATAATACACTTTCCTTGTTTTAGTATCACAACAAATATGCTTCAGATATGTACACAGTTTTTCTTGCTGTTGTAAATAAATATTAATAAATTAATAATTCCAGATTAATAGAACGAATGTTTGTTGTTGTTGTTATTATTACTATTATTATTAATATTATTCTTCTAATTCACAGACAGAAGTACGGACGGACGTATTGAACAAAAACACAACACTTTTTCGGTATCAGGAAGCTCCAAAACATGTATTTCCGTTTAGATCTCGAAATTGATATTCCGCAGCATCATTTTCTGTATTCTACGTATAATACACCGTATACACATACATACGTATTCAAGGAAGTAAAAAAACGTAATAAGAACCCGCAATTCGTGAAATCTCACTATAAGACATGTTAGAGAAAGTAAATTACTACATATTGTAATAGGATTTGTCCACTTTTTTCCGCATCAGGGACACAATACGAGTTTTTTGTGTCGAAAAATTCCGTTTTTTTGTGGCGGAATTACATAACTTTCTTTATATTACGCATTTTAAATTGGATAGTTTACTTGGTAAGTTCTCTTCGTGAAGTACGCACAGAAAATAATAGTCGGTAGATGTATTAGATTTCCAATTACAGGATCTCCGTTTCATCATTGTCAACGTCTTCTTCTTCTTTTATTAAGGTTAATAACTGTTTTTCTTCATACAATACTTTACCGTCAGGATGATTCAGGAGATGTGGAAATCCAACGTATACAACGTAATGTTTGAAATTAATAAACTTTTATTTAAATAAGAGTGTTTCTGCGGAAAATTCTACGTTTTCCGGCGCACGATTGTATAACTTTCTCTTCTTACGATGAACTTCGTAAGGAGAACAAAACAAAACCAACGAATGAATCCGTCATCGCATGCCAGAATCTTCGAGATATCTGGAAATTTCAAAGTTTATTTAATGTTTCCAACGGCAATGTCGATTTGCAATTATTGGACATTTTAGACCAGTAACTGAACATCAACAACCATAAATAATTTTAGTTATACCAAAACCATTTGCGAAGTATCTACGAGTATAATTCCATTTGCAAAGCTTCGGTAATACCTGCACCCAGGAAAAAATAGCCAAGACCCGCCGGGTATTTAACCCTCGGGCAGGCTTTGGAAAAACAAGCAAGACTGTTAGAGCCGGACGCTATAAGGGAGAGGGCGGGCTCGCAGCCCTCATGACTAATAAATTAGTAACCAAATAGTTAAAAATTATATTTTGGGGTGCAGATGAATGGTAAGAAAATTAGTTTTGCAGTAATAATTTAGTAATAACATAGTTAAAAATTATTAGTTTGGTTTGATTCTGCTATGGTGGGCGGGCCAGCTTGATATGGAGCTAGCCCGCCACCCCCTGTTTTGGGGTGAAGATGAGTGGTAAAAAATTTGTTTTGCGGTAATAAATTAGTAATAAAATAGTTAAAAATTATGGCACTAGTTTGGTTTGATTCTGCTATGGTGGGCGGGCCAGCTTGATATCAAGCTGGCCCGCCACCCGTTTTTGGGGTGAAGATGAGTGGTAAAAAAATCGGGTTTGCGGTAATAAATTAGTAATAAAATAGTTAAAAATTCTGGTACTAGTTTGGTTTGATTCTGCTATAGTGGGCGGGCCAGCTTGATGGACCTAAGAAGTCCCAAGGCTGGCCTGTCCAAAACTGTGCTCCGGTGCAATTTTGCTCCGCCCGTGCTCCACGCAGCGCGCCGGCGCAAATTAGTCTCCAGGGGAGGGGGGCATCCCTGCAGTCCGTGCGACAAGACGACCTCAAGGACACAACAACGGGTGTCGTTATTTTTCGAGCCGTCGAGGATGCTTTGGAAGAAATGGGTTTACCGTGGGAACGGCTGTGTTCTGTAACAACTGACGGTGCACCGTCTACGTGTGGAGTGCACATTGGATTTGTTACGTCAGTAAAAACAAAACTGTTGGAGTTTGGCAAAGAACTCATTAGCTGCGTGCTTTGTATTATACACCAGGAAGCACTTTGTGCAAAAGGGGGAATATTGGCAATGTTGCTAAAGACGTTATCCGCATTGTAAATTTTCTCCGTGCTCACGGACTTAACCACCGTCAATCCAAAGAATTATTGATTGACATAAACGCTGAATTTTCAGATATTCGGTATCATTGTGCAGTGAGATGGTTGAGTCATGGAGCCGTTTTAAGAGGTTTTTTTGCATTAAAGGGGGCAATACCATTGTTTTTGGATTTTAAAGAAAAACCTGATGAATGTAAACTGCTAGCCGACCCAAAGTGAGTGGCAGTATTTGGGTCTCTTGCTGACATTACCTGCCATCTAAATGACCTTAATATATCAATGCAAGTCAAGAACTGTCTCATTACAGATTTATTTGATAAAATAAAAGCCTTTGAATTAAATCTTTCCCTGTAGGAAGATCAATTAAGGAATAAGAATGCAACACACTTTTTATGTCTTCAGACTGTGGAAGAAGGTGCATGTTTCGATGAATATGTCACTGTTATTCAAGATTTAAAAGAAAACGTTTCTAACCGCTTCAAGAACTTAACAGAACAATAACAGTTGTTTACATTGTTTTCGATACCATTTTCGGTTTCGGCAGAGACTGTTCCGGAACCTTTGCTATTGGAGTTGATTGACTTGCAATGTCACATGAGACAGAAAGATAAATTTCGGACGGCGAACTCTTTGCTAGAGTTTTATGAAAATTTTCCGCAACGAGTTCCCAAAACTGCATATGCAAGCAGCGAAAGTAATTTCTGTTTGGATCCACGTATGTATGTGAGAGCTTCTTTTCTGTTATGCAGTTAACCAAATCGAAGTTTCGAGGTTGTTTGAGCGACGAGAGTCTTCACAATTCCTTGCGTGTGATGGCGACAAGAAATTTTGTGCCCCGCATCGAGCGAATTGTTAACAATAAACAATGCAAATAAAATTGTTACTATGAAATTCCTTTTGTTTGCTTTAACTAAACCTACTTATCCAGGAAAGCCCGTTTTCCTCAATTATATGTTTCAAACTAGAAAATAAAAAAGAAACTTATTCAGTGGAATAAAATTAAATTAAAATCCGCTTTGATTTTACACGACTGCGTTAAATCACTGTCGCATTCCATCCCATTGAAACGATCCAGTAAATGACTGTCGCTCGGCGAGTAAAGTTGCGCGGTAGGGCTGAGTAACTCGCGACCCTAAAGTAAAAAGGTTCTATCTGCACCGCAGTAAATTTTACAGGAGAGCATTTCAAAGTTTTGTCCCTTTCTAAAACAAAAACCATTTTATTAAATGTATTGAAACTTTGTCAGTGTACTTGACATCCAAGCACAAAACTGTTGACTGATAATTATTCTAAAAGCATGGTAACTTTGGTAGAAACCAAGACCCCATTTTTACAGAGAGAACCTTTTTACTCTCAATATGCATTTTCAAGTTCGAGCAAAAAGGTTCTATCTTTGTTGGTAAGAAAATTGGACTGGTATATTACTTAAATAATTGCAAATATACATGTAACTGTTTCATTTATTCAATTTTAAAGAATTCAAAGAAATATGCTTACATTTTAGTAAAAATCTTATTTAGAGTACTCAATTTTAATTTCATGTCATTACTTAGACTTAGCTAACTAGAAGTGGAAAAAAGTAACCTATTGTAAATTACTGAATTACACTTAAATTTGAAATTATATATTACAAACATATTTAAAGTGAAATGTCGTGTAGCCATAATATATTAGTTTTGTTTTTTAAGCAATTCTATGAAGTAGTGTAACAAATCTCTACTTCTTTATTGCTACTGGATGTCAAATCTACCATTTGCTTACCAATTTACAATCTGGGCAACTCGATCCGCCCGCCATACGGGGGACGAGAAACCTCCGTGAAAGTTTTTCTGGCTATTGATTGCTGCGGATTTTTCGTTGCTTGCAGACAGTTTCTCACTTCTGGATCACAAAACTTCTGACTGATCTTAGCGGGCGTTGCACCTAAATAACTTAGATCACTTTCAGGCTGCACTCCACTCAGCAATTTTATTTTTTTACTTTAGTGAACGACTACAACTTCACAGAACATATGGTTACAACTATCACTCCCTCAAAACCAACAGAACTTTCTACCTCACAAAAAGTCGACTTCCATCTTTTTTCAACAAAGCCCCCTAGCAACCACCTGCCATTTGTCTACTCTTTTCCTGAATACTTGGTATATCACAGTAGGTTTGATCCAGAGTTTGCATCCATTTCAACATGTATGCTAAATCGGCTACCTTTTCCTTCTTTAAAAACTTCTCTTTCGCCACGTACGTTTGCACAGGCGAATAGATGGGAGAAGAACTTTTCGCCACCCATCTTGTAGAAATGTATGGTCGCACATTTACGCTGGAAAATAGTGAATCAGAACGTTTAATTTTATACTCTACTTCAGCTTGTCTTTGAGTGAATTTTAATTGCGAAACTTGAGATAAAGGTATTTATTAAAATGAAGATGTTTGCTGCTTTTATGGAAATCCTTAAAATGCATAACAATGCATTTTTAACATTCACCTGAATAATATTAAGTAGCTTTTTTTCTATTTACTGCCAAATGTATCCGCATGAAAGAAATCGGTGACCAGAATTCACTAGGTCTCAGAGCTTTCTCTATCTGGTAATGAACATTGTGTTCTTCCTGAATACACAAGTGACCAGCAGTAGAGTATTTCAAAACTATGTCATCGATTTGTAGGTGTTTTTTTAGAAAGTCCTTCATTGCCAGAGACACCATCTGACTGTTGTTTTGGGGTACACAGCTGTTGCTCCACATTATAATATGTTTTACCTTAGGTGAGTTTTGAATTATTTTTTCCAAAATTTGGGAAACGGCATTTGCAATGTCATTTCCAGAATTGCCTGTGTCAATTTCTGTCCAAATTGCGCAATATAATCTTTGGTTGGGAAAACATGAACTGTCATGTTAAATAAATTAAATTTTTTCCAATAGAAGAAAATACTGATTTGCTCTCGGAATTCCTATCACATTTTCTAAATGAAAGGACACTGCTATTGTATGTTCATCTTTGATCTTATGATCTTCCTCTCTTTTCTTTCTCCTGTTTTCCTTGTTATCTACGTTTTCAGTGTATTTTAATTTTAAATCATTAGAAATATTATTTTCCAAATCATTAATTCTGTATTCGCATCTGTTCGCTTTTGGCCGAAAGAAATCCAAATTCAATTCTTCATTAAAAATACTCTGATATATAGATAATTTGACATCTTTCGTTTACATAACATTCCTTTTTGAGGTCGTACGTTTTCGTGATACTTAAGTTGGAGGCGAGGCACCCCTTAGTAGTACTAGGTCTACAATAGTGACTCTGTTTTAGGGAAAGATTTAATGTGTGCCCTCACTCTGTCTTTCACGTCTTTTGGTATTTTATCTTTAGTTTTGCTACCTCGATCGTCCAATTTTGGTGTTCCTGTTATAAATTCTGGATGGCCACCAATTAAACCCGATAAAGAATAAATAGTTAGATATTTATAAAAATATGTTTACCTTCTTGCAGAACTGTTTTACTTGAACACAAACAGTGCTTACAGCACTGTTTTGCCTCGGTGTCTCGTCTTCTTCAATACTGCTTGCCACATTAGGATCGTATTCAAAACAAGAATGCTCAAAAACAGCATCTTCAATTTCACTTTCACACAACATTGTCATTAAATCTGCTTCTCAAAAGATCTTACAATACCTGGACTCTTTGCGCAGCCAACAAGATAATATCCACATACACGTAAACAGATTGGTTTGCGCGGTGAACCAGATAAAACCTTTTTTCCCGAACTTGAACATACGTTTTGCAGATAGAACCATTTTACCTTATCTGTATCTCAGAAACTAAGCTTCGTAGATCAATATAACTGAGAGGTTATGTAAATCTCATCGCTACAATTACAAATATAACATAAAGTCATTTTTGGAAAAAATGTTAGATAGAACCTTTTTACTTTAAGGTCGCGAACTGGCAGTCGGGGACGGCCGTCGGGCTGTGGCGGAATCAGCCGAACCGAAGCGCGCTTCGTCGTCAGTCGGAGCGAACTTGGTGCTCTGGAGCACGGGCGGAACAGAAATCGTGGACAGGCCTACTCTAAGGTGAGAAAGTAAAAATTTGGAGCCGTTTTTGAGAAAATCTAGTTTGTTTTTTTAATTGCACATTGCAGGCAGTATTGCGCGAAAAATACTCAAATTTTGAAAAACGCACATGACGTTAATGGAACTATGGAGAACAAATTTAATTTGGAGGAAATATCTCTATCTTCAATTTCTTAAATGTAGGAAAACGCTGAACCAATTCAAAATGTTGGAAATTTCGAAACTTCAGAGTTTCTGAGAAAATTCTACCTACCCCATTGTAATAAGTGTATTCTATTCTAGTCTTACAATTTAAAGAAAAAAATTGGGGCTGTTTTGAGAAAATTTCGAAAATGTTCGGGGGGCTTCATGTAAAGTACCCCCAAATTTTGAAGAAAGTTTTTCAAAATTGAGGCGCCTCTAGTGGAACCAGATTGACCAGGGAATATTCATTTTGGAAGAAATCATACTTATGATTAGGTGCTAGTGTTTTTCACAGACACTTAACAGAGATGACAGACAGATGGACAGGGGTTTCTTCAATTTGGAAACAAATCGTACATAGTTTAGGCTCTAGTGTGTTCACATTCCCCGTACGGACAGACGAACTGACTGATATTTTGCTTTCAATTGGTTTTTCGGTATGAAGGACTTACAAAACAGGGATTCTGGCCACACCACGTGTTAGGGGATTTTTTTCTTAATTTAGTAACTGCATTTATCCACTTTTTCGTCATCACGACCCGGCAATGATTTTTTTTTCGAAAATTCGCCATTTTTTCGCGTAGCATTACATAACTTATCCTATAATACGTATATTAATCCGTATATATGTACATACGCGGGGAAATAAACATGAATTAACAAATCGAATACATTAAAAATTTATCAAATGCAACTGAAATACAGCAAATTGATATTAATTGACATATTTCAGTGCATTCTTGTTGCAACTACAGTCTGCATCAAAGAGTATATCTCTGCATCAGCCACCTGAAAATTCCCTACAAATTACGATTTCTCAAACTGCCATAATTCAGGCAATTTTTGACGACAAAGAATGAATATTTGAGTTCTGTAAACGCTAAAGTTTTATGTTGAAGGGCGAGCAATTCGAATTAACGAATTAACAATTCAAATATGTTAAAAATTGATCCAATTAGGAAAAAAAGGTAAAAAAAGAGGCAATAAAATCGAATTTTTTCTTATGAAATTAATTATTAATAAATTACATCAATTAAAGGCGCTTGTAGCAAAATTCACGTTAAACATCGGTATAATTATGTTTTCCTTTCGAAGAAATTCTTGTCGACCGTCGGTGAAGTGTGTCCACCTGTTTAGGTTCGTTTAGTTTCCGTCTCTTTGACAGAATCTCGCTGTCAGCATGTAGCCGAGAGTTCTGCAAGCACCAGATCTGGATCTAGATTGATGTCCTAACGGTTGTTGCAGGGAGGCAAAGCATTGTAAAAATCGTGTACTTCTGGTCTCAGCAAAGGTAGAACACTTAGAAGGTCTTGCTTCTTCTCTCTGAATCTTCAGCATCCCATTGTAACGCTTTTGAAAATGGTCCTCGGAAACGAAATCACCTCGTCTTCTCAGGTCCAATTTCGAAAAAGGCTCCGTTTCTGAGAGAGTGTTCTTGAAGAATACGATTCTCTGCTCCTTTGTAAACTGGAACCACCTGGCTTATTGCATCAGAAACTTTTGTTATTCATGTTTTTTTCGCGTTATCAGCTCACCTTTATACGAATTCTCGAAATTGTATATAGAACTTTGGTCCATTTCTATAACCTGAAAAGGATTCGTTGTCTTAGCGTTCCGTACCAACTGGTACCAATCTTCGGGGCAATGGATATCAGCTATTTCGATCAAGGCGTGATCGGAGTCGCACTCCATATGGGTGTGTCCTGGGTCTAAAAACTTGTGGTCAACTGTATCTAACGTAGAATGATTTGCAACTACGATGGACATCATCCCAGACACGATTTTGTTTTTGTTCTGACCGAAACAAGAATCAGAGTAAAAAGTAAAGTACTTCACTTTGGGATCCAACTCCTGTACAAAGTTGTACAGACAAGAGGAAATCTCATTTGCTCCTCTATTCGCAATTCCCTCGTGCCACATATAACACTTGGTTTTGCCTAACGTGTTGTTGTTGATGGTCAAGTTGAAAGTCTACGAAGCTTAACTTCCTTTCCTCGGTAACGCGTTTTTGGGTGCACACTGATCAACGATCAACGCTCATGAACATCTTGCACTTCACTTTCATAAACATCAGCGCCTCCTTTGCGAGTGTCGCAATGATGGGTTGGACTTAAATTGTGGCGGAAAAGTACCAACTGACGAATTGACGAATTAATCAGGCAGGAAAGGGAACAATATTACTTATTAAATGCTCATAAATTCTATTTATGAGTCAGTATTTATGAGTTTTATGTTGAAACAAATTGTGAACAATACTTAAGTCAAATTATTAAAATTAACAAATTGTTAACTTTAAATACGTCACTCTCATCGACACATATTGAAAGATATCAACACAAATAATCAAAATTAATTTTCATATGCGGAATAAATCAAAATATGTCTAATGTCTAATGTGTACATTTATATCGAAAAATAGCAATATTCATCGAAGTGAAATTTATTACATCGAAATATATTGAAATATATTTACTACATCGATATATATATATATATATATATATATATATTGTAGTGATACCGAATTCATTACGGCTGCGAGCCTGAGAACTGCTCCGTGTTGCGCGACAGAGGGGTCGACGGCGGCGCCAGGGTTCTGTCAGGCCACCCGATGGACCCGCCCCCTATCGATTCGTCGCACCCAAATGTCCCGCAGCCTGGGAGGTCTTCCCGTGCACGTGGCCCGGCAGTACTTTTCCGCGGCGTTCCTCGCCCTCCCCATACTCCCTTGAGATTTTCGTTCCCCCCCAGTCATTAATTTCTGCCCCTATTTGACAGAAAATTGAAGCGAGAGAGAACGAGTGCGGGTTTCTCTCTCATTTCTCGGCCCCAAAAACTTCCGATGATTGGGCGGAATTATTCTACGACGCAATACCCTTTCGCCAATAGCCGTCGGACGTGGACAAAGCTCTAGAATGTTCTAGAACATTCTGAGGGAATTTGGTGGGGGAAGGGAGGCTCGAAGGACTTGGTGCAGGCGACATCACGAGGAGAAGGTGTGAGGCCACCACAGAGAGAGGGTGTGGGGCCGTCACAGAGAACGTGAGAGGCGGTCAGGGGGACGAGACGTTATAGTGGAGGCGCCCGGCGTCAGAGATAAAGTTTTGTTTATTAGTTGGACTTATAAGAAAACGTTGAGTTTTCAAGAAGAATTTGTGCGCGGTTCTTAAATAAGTGTAGGCCGCGGATTGTGAAAAGTTTTATTGACATTCTAATAGTTCAGAAAAAGTATCTGACCTGTGCTCGTGTTTGGAACATTATCGTGGAACTATTTGATCGTTCATGAACTTGCTACGAACTCTAAAGTACCGTGCGGTGAACCGAAAGTGACAAGGTCATTCAGCTGAGCAGACATTATCTGAGCATTAGCGACAGTAAGTGAGCGGCGCTGTGTGTTGGGTCAACACTCCTGCGACCCCGCCTTCTACCTGACTCGGCCCTGCGCGATCCTTTTGTGCGGCGCCCCAAGACGTCCACGCCACTCCTGCCAACCAGCTGGGGGATCGAGGTCGTTCAACTCTGGTTTGTTGTGCTCGCCGCTCCGCTGAGACGGTATTTTTTTCATTCTTTTGGCGCGCCCGTGGTCGAAAGGCATAAACAGTTTGGTGAACAATTTTAATTACCTTTGACCGGGCGACGAAGAGAAGATTCCCGGCCGCGCTTAGCTGTCAAGAGGGAATCAGCGTAGAGGAAAATATTGTTCTTTTTTACTGTAA
>JAHLJT010004567.1:76324236-76365334 GCA_031308135.1 Acheta domesticus | reverse complement strand
ATTTTGAGTAAAATATTTCCATCCGTTTGTGAAATACAGCCATGTAAAATTTTGCAAAATTGGGTTCCCGAAAAATTTTTAATTGATGTAGAACCTGAACAAATTAAGATAGAGAGCTAGAACAGGTGTCATTTTTCTGCTTTCTTTATGGCCTTTTACATGATATACAACTCAATAGGGGTTGCGTTCAAAAAGGTTTTCAAATTTGAATTTAAAATTTTAATTTTGAGTTTTTTCAAAATGCTCATCTTCAAAAAAATTGAAAATATTCTAAAATAATTCTTGTATGTTTCCTAACAAACGGTGCAAGTTTAAAAATGGGACTGCAATGGGTTCATATGGTAATCTTTACTTAAAATGCACAATATTTACGTACTCTACATTTTACTAATTTGAAATGCATTTTATTTCAAATTAAAAAGCCCTAATATATACGAATTATTATTTTAGTGTTTTGTGGCGTGTGTGTTGTGTTTATTGTAATTATTATCGTCATTATTATTATTATTATTATTACTAGACCGCGGAACTTCATGCAATTGCATATTTTTACTGACTGTGCAAATCGAAAGGAAATGTATATAACTTTACCTATCACCAAAAACAAACAAATCAAGGTCACCTTTCAGTTAATGAACCAGATACGTGGGAACCTAAACATTTAAACGAAATGAATCGTTTAGGAATGAACACTAACTTTGAGCAGCGTCAGCTGGTTATTTACCATCATGCAAAGTGTTAATGATACCCAAAATTTTCCAAAATGCCATTAATGAAACTAGTGGTGCTACAGAATGGCACAGTCTTTCCCGTAATAGTTTTCTATTTCATTGGGTCTTCGCTAGCGATTTGGAATTGCCACATTCTTTTTTTTGCCAGCTGCCATCTATCACCGCACAAACTACATTTTTTTGTCATTTTCCTAATTTTTCTGTTTCCTATTGGTAGAACGGAAATATTCATTTAGAATATTAAAGAACAGTAAAATCTAGTCCTAAATGGCAATTGTCTTTTAAAAATTATGTGGCTTTTAAAGAAAATTGAGTTTTAGCGCAACTAAAAAAGCGAAATTTGAAGCTTATTTTCACAGAAAAGTTTGAGTTTTCACGTCACTTTATTTCACGTTATTTGAAGCCCTTATCTGCAATTCTGCTCTCTATCTGCAATTTTGTAGTCGGAGGAAGACGCCGAATAAAATTCAAACTTTTGCAATTTTCGAACACTCAGAGTTAACCGTGAAAATCGGACTTATGCCACCTTTATAAATGTATTTTACTCTATTCTTACAAGAAATTTTTTTAAAAAAATTGGAGCCGTTTTTGAGAAAATTTTGAAAATGTCTGAGGGGGTTCATGTAAAGTACCCCTAAATTTTACAGAATCTTTTTCAAAATCTCAAAGCTTCGACTAGAACCAGGTCGACCGGGGTATATCCATTTTGGAAGAAATCAAACATATGGTTTAGGCGCTATCAGTGTTCGTCAGACGGACAGACGGACGTTTTCCTTTCAATTGGTTTTTCGGTATCAAGGCCCCTCAAAACAGGGATTCTGGCTACACCACGTGCTAGGTTTTTTCTTTTTCTTAATTTAGCAACTGGTTTTATCCACTTTTTCGTTACAACGGCAAGGCCAATGAATTTTTTTCCTCCGAAAATTCGCCATTTTTTCGCGCAGCATTACATAAATTTCCCTATACTCCGTGTATACGTACGTATACTCGAATATAAAAAGCACAGTTAGTGTCAGAATCTCATGGTACATCAATGAATAGGCGAGTGAATTGCAACTCGGAGGACAACGTCCGAAGACTTTCTGAACGAGAAAAGAATCTTGTTGTGTATAAATAATATAATAAAGAAGGACCCTCGTATTAATACACCAAAAGTTACCCCACAATTATAAAATGGCATTGGCAAGAAAGTAATTTCCAAAACCGTGCGAAGGGTACTAAGGAGGTTCAATTTCCATGCCCGCGTTGTCAGAAGAAAGCCACTTCTAAGTTGAAAGAGAAAACATCTTACTTGGATCCACTTCTCCGTAAAAACCTGGAATATATGCACTTAAATATACAGCATACATTAAAATACGCAGTTAAACTAAAAAATTGCACACATGCAAAATAAAAATAGGGTAGTTTTTTTGGGGGGATAGGTAATGTTATATACATTTCCTTTCGATTTGCACAGTCAGTAAAAATATGCAATTGCATGAAGTTCCGCAGTCTAATAATAATAATAATAATTATTATTATTATTATTATTATTATTATTATAATGACAATAATAATTACAATAAACACAACACACTCGCCAAAAAACACTAAAATAATAATTCGTATATATTAGGGCTTTTAATTTGAAATAAAATGCATTTCAAATTAGTAAAAGTAGTCGCATTTTTAAACTTGCACCATTTGTTAGGAAACATACAAGGATTATTTTAAAATTTTTTCAATTTTTTTGAAGATGAGCATTTTGAAAAAACTCAAAATTAAAATTTTAAATTCAAATTTGAAAACCTTTTTGAACGCAACCCCTATTGATTTGTATATCATAAAAAAGGCCATAAAGAAAGCAGAAAAATGACACCTGTCCTAGACCTCTATCTTAATTTGTTCAGGTTCTACATCAATTAAAAAAATTTTCGGGGACCCAATTTTGCAAATTTTTTCATGGCTGTATTTCACAAACGGATGGAATATTTTACTCAAAATTTGTAGTTTTCTTATTCTTCATTCATACTACCTATGTGTCCAATTTCATCTGAATCTGAGATGGTGATGTAAATGACTGTGTTGATTTAATATGGACTGACCCGTAATGTTTCTTTGAGTACTTGTTATATTTTTGACAAACAGTATCGTATTAATATTACATGTATAATTATGTGGCTATTAGGTAAAACTCATTAACTTCATTTTCGAAAAAAGCTGAGTTTTCACCATATTTCGCAATGGTTTTTCACTTTCTTTCATTATATAAGCAATATCAGAGAAAAGCATTCACCGAATCAACATCATAATTGATAAAAATCACTAAAATAACGGTAATTTCAGGTAAAACTCATTAACTCCAACACTAACAGGAAAAACTCATTAACCCCATCAAATTTGTTACTAGTGGTGTTACAGAATGGCACAGACCTTCCCGTATTAGTTTTATAGTTCCTTAGGTCTGGGCTAGTTTTCGCAATTGCCACAAACTCGAGCCAGCTGCCATCTATCGACGCCCAAAGTAAATTTTTTTGTCTTTTTCTTAATTTTTCGGTGTCTTAATGGTAGAACGGAAACATTAATTTTCGAATATTAAAGAACAGTAAAAGCTCGTCCTAAATCGCCATTTTCTTTGAAAAAGCTCAAGCCGTTTTTAAGAAAATGGCGTTTAAACGCAACTATAAATTCGAAATTTAAAGCTTCTTTTCTCAGAAAATGTTTGAGTTTTTCGAAAAACGTGATTGGAAGTCATTTGAAGCATTTTAACTCGCAAATACAATAGTGTTTATAAAAGCCTGGAAATGTGCATATTAACGGTGTGAAAGATCATTCATAAAAATTACATTTGTGTACATTTTTAAGAAACGCAAAAAAAATTAGATCACCTTAAACTATCCCTTCGAAATTAGCACAATCCCTTCAAAAAGTTTGAAGAAAAAATATGGAGCCATTTATGAGAAAATGGCGTTTGAGCGTTTCTGAAAATGCAGAATTTTGAGCTAGTTTTCACAGAAAACGGTTGAGTTTTCGAGAAATTTTATTTGATATTATTTTGAAGCACATTAATAATTATAATAATGTGAACTAATCGCCGCTAATTTAAATATTAACTACGTGAAATACAAGTCAAAAGAATTATATATTTGTAATTTTTGAACAAACAAAAGAATAGAGCTATATTGCGTATATGTCGTCTCACAGAGTATATTTAGCACTATCCCTTCCAAAAATTTAAAGAAACTAGTGGTGCTTCCAACGCTCATACACTCTTGCACTGCTTCTATATGGTCCTAAATTCTATTCTACTACTTCAAAAACCAGCAAAAGTGTATTCTACCAGCAAAAGTTTTCCGTTCCGAGACCCAACATCCGATACTCAAAGTTAACGAACCGGCATTTATACCAATATGCCACACTAGCACCGCATGGGTCGAACACAGCCATCAAGGAATCGAACCGAGCTACAAAATGGTAAATTCATGATAAAGAAACAATTGATACGATGGTACATACGCTTTACAAATCCAAGAAGAGAATTGAAAAATTGTTAAATGTTAAAAATATGAAAAAATATATACAGACACTTCGAGTAAATTGATCGTAATTATCAATATTTGTGATTCAAATGGTTTCACATGATTTTAAATAAAGTGTATAGAATTCTCAATTGTTTTGTGTGACAACAGAGAATTTTGACAAAGAATATTCCCCGACCATGACTCGAACCGGCGAAGCTTCGCCAGGAAGACCTGTACCAATCCTCGCTGATTAACGTTTGCGACCACAATGGATAGGCATATACACTTCTAAAATAGTAATAGAGTATGGTGGTTTCATTTCTCGCATTAGGAAACGAAAATATCCAGAGAACGTAAAAAGAATGTCCTTTAGGCGCTGAGGGAAGGTATCTGGGGACATCATTCGTAACAGATAAACAAGTTCAATTTAGAGATTAGAAAACCAAGATCTCCGATAAAGTCTGTGCCATTCTATAGCACCACTGGTTTTTTAAATATCGCAACAGGTTTTATCCACTTTTTCGTTACCAGACCCCTGGTATAAGAGTTTTTCTGGCGAAAATTCCCCGTTTTCCGGCGCAGGATTACATAACTTCTTAAGAAGAAGTCCAGGTCCATCAAGTTGGCCCGCCCACTTGAAGCCCAGAATCAAACCAAACTAGTGCCATAATTTTTAACTATTTTATTACTAATTTATTACCGCAAAACAAATTTTTTACCACTCATCTTCACCCCAAAACAGGGGGTGGCGGGCTAGCTCCATATCAAGCTGGCCCGCCCACCATAGCAGAATCAAACCAAACTAATAATAATTTTTAACTATATTATTACTAAATTATTACTGCAAAACTAATTTTCTTACCATTCATCTGCACCCAAAATATAATTTTTAACTATTTGGTTACTAATTTATCAGTCATGAGGGCTGCGAGCCCGCCCTCTCCCTTATAGCGTCCGGCTCTAACAGTCTTGCTTGTTTTTCCAAAGCCTGCCCGAGGGTTAAATACCCGGCGGGTCTTGGCTATTTTTTCCTGGGTGCAGGTATTACCGAAGCTTTGCAAATGGAATTATACTCGTAGATACTTCGCCAATGGTTTTGGTATAACTAAAATTATTTATGGTTGTTGATGTTCAGTTACTGGTCTAAAATGTCCAATAATTGCAAATCGACATTGCCGTTGGAAACATTAAATAAACTTTGAAATTTCCAGATATCTCGAAGATTCTGGCATGCGATGACGGATTCATTCGTTGGTTTTGTTTTGTTCTCCTTACGAAGTTCATCGTAAGAAGAGAAAGTTATACAATCGTGCGCCGGAAAACGTAGAATTTTCCGCAGAAACACTCTTATTTAAATAAAAGTTTATTAATTTCAAACATTACGTTGTGTACGTTGGATTTCCACATCTCCTGAATCATCCTGACGGTAAAGTATTGTATGAAGAAAAACAGTTGTTAACCTTAATAAAAGAAGAAGAAGACGTTGTGTACAATGATGAAACGGAGATCCTGTAATTGGAAATCTAATACATCTACCGACTATTATTTTCTGTGCGTACTTCACGAAGAGAACTTACCAAGTAAACTATCCAATTTAAAATGCGTAATATAAAGAAAGTTATGTAATTCCGCCACAAAAAAACAGAATTTTTCGACACAAAAACTCGTATTGTGTCCCTGATGCGGAAAAAAGTGGACAAATCCTATTACATTATGTAGTAATTTACTTTCTCTAACATGTCTTATAGTGAGATTTCACGAATTGGCGGGTTCTTATTACGTTTTTTTACTTCCTTGAATACGTATGTATGTGTTTACGGTGTATTATACGTAGAATACAGAAATGATGCTGCGGAATATCAATTTCGAGATCTAAACGGAAATACATGTTTTGGAGCTTCCTGATACCGAAAAAAGTGTTTTGTTTTTTCAATACGTCCGTCCGTACTTCTGTCTGTGAATTAGAAGAATAATATTAATAATAATAGTAATAATAACAACAACAACAAACATTCGTTCTATTAATCTGGAATTATTAATTTATTAATATTTATTACAACAGCAAGATTAAACTAATTCATGATTTTGGGGCAAAAACAAATTTTTCGGTCCAATTTGACTCTTTCGTGAAATTACAAGATATTGGTCACGGTTCAATAATATTTGGGGGAAAAATATTTACCATGATATTTGCCCCCTTGATTAGAACTCTCCGTAAACAAACAATACAACATACATTTTCGTACATTCCTAACTTGGGCGAGGACGTTATTATATTGTTTTAAGAGGAAAAATAACACTCCAACCATTTCCTTGCATAATTGTGTTGAACCATGGAATACAAGAGTTACGAGAAAAAACTTCAGCTGTTTAAACAGTACATACTTTCTCGCCTTTAGTAATGGCTACGTCATACTATTATACGGAAGTTTCTCTCCTTATTAACATATGTTATCTTTTTTTGGTAAAACTAATTACAAGATATAGAACATTAGGTGTGAAAACTATTAATTTTCAAACAAATATCAACACAAATTCGACAATTAATAGTGCATTTTACATAGCTAATTCATGTCCCAACAATGAGACAATTCACAGACATTCACACGTTCATATGTAATGCATACGAGGAGCAAAGTTAAAGAAAAAAGTAGTGCTGTTTTTCAGAAAAAAATTGTTAAAAAATTCCAAATGACCTTTGTATTTCAAGCATAATTATGCGAAAACTACTCAAATGCTGAAAGACCGTATATTACATTTCAAAATCTGTCACTAAAGAACATATTTCATTAACTAGGCCATATATGTTTTTAACAATAAATTAGCAGTAATAATAATATTTTTTAAAGTGTATGATCTAAAAGTAAGAAACGAATTTAAATTATTTAGGCGGATAAAAAAATATTTCGGGAACGAGAGTGAATTCCTTAACTTGGCCCCGCAGCCTGCAGATTGGAAAGGAAATGCCTGCAACGTCCCCTCTGAAGGAGTGGGATTTCCCCGGCGGAAGGCAAGCTGTTTACCTGGGGGTGAATTCTATGACCCTCCCCCTAGCCGAAACGGAAGGAGCGGATCAGGCACCAAGTGTCTTTAACAGCATTCATTCATACACAAATATTTCTAAGACGCTCCAATGGACCTGTAAAGGATTACTTCAGAAAAAGAAGACAGGAATATTCAATTGCTCAGCACATTACATAATTTAGAAAGTACAACAAGATATTCGAAGTATAATTTTAAAAATCGCTTTACACAAATGAACTCAAAAGCTAATTGAAGACCATGTTGCACATGAAACAAAATATCTGCGTTACACATATCAGATATTTTTATTTTCTCTCATTAATACGTACATAGTAAAGACCAAATTATTGTGATGGGGCAGCGTAAATCGGCGATTTTTCAATACAAAAACTCTTGTGACCGTCGAGACCACGAGTTTAAAGAGAAAGGCATGCGTTTGCGTGTTTGGCGTCGAAAGAAAATTGGATTGACAAGAACAGTGAATTCTTCGTAAATTGTTTAAAGTGAAATAAGCTTGCCAAATGAAGTATACATTCAGATAGATTTATAATACACTTTCCTTGTTTTAGTATCACAACAAATATGCTTCAGATATGTACACAGTTTTTCTTGCTGTTGTAAATAAATATTAATAAATTAATAATTCCAGATTAAAAGAACAAATTTTTGTTGTTATTATTACTATTATTATTAATATTATTCTTCTTATTTTACAGACAGGAGGACGGACGGACGTATTGAACAAAAACAAAACACTTTTTCGGTATCAGGAAGCTCCAAAACATGTATTTCCGTTAGATCTCGAAATTGATATTCGGCAGCATCATTTTCTGTATTCTACGTATAATACACCGTATACACAACATACGTATTCAAGGAAGTAAAAAAACGTATTAAGGACCCGCAATTCGTGAAGTCTCACTATAAGACATGTTAGAGAAAGTAAATTACTACATATTGTAATAGGATTTGTCCACTTTTTCCGCATCAGGGACACAATACGAGTTTTTGTGTCGAAAAATTCCGTTTTTTTTGTGGCGGAATTACATAACTTTCTTTATATTACGCATTTTAAATTGGATAGTTTACTTGGTAAGTTCTCTTCGTGAAGTACGCACAGAAAATAATAGTCGGTAGATGTATTAGATTTCCAATTACAGGATCTCCGTTTCATCATTGTACACAACGTCTTCTTCTCTTTTATTAAGGTTAACAACTGTTTTTCTTCATACAATACTTTACCGTCAGGATGATTCAGGAGATGTGGAAATCCAACGTATACAACGTAATGTTTGAAATTAATAAACTTTTATTTAAATAAGAGTGTTTCTGAGGAAAATTCTACGTTTTCCGGCGCACGATTGCATAACTTTCTCTTCTTACGATGAACTTCGTAAGAAGAACAAACAAAACCAACGAATGAATCCGTCATCGCATGCCAGAATTTTCGAGATATCTGGAAATTTCAAAGTTTATTTAATGTTTCCAACGGCAGTGTCGATTTGCAATTATTGGACATTTTAGACCAGTAACTGAACATCAACAACCATAAATAATTTTAGTTATACCAAAACCATTGGTGAAGTATCAACGAGTATAATTCCATTTGCAAAGCTTCGGTAATACCTGCACCCAGGCAAAAATAGCCGTGACCCGCCGGGTATTTAACCCTCGGGCAGGCTTTGGAAAAACAAGCAAGACTGTTAGAGCCGGACGCTATAAGGGAGAGGGCGGGCTCGCCGCCCTCATGACTAATAAATAAATTAGTATCCAAATAGTTAAAAATTATATTTTGGGGTGCAGATGAATGGTAAGAAAATTAGTTTTGCAGTAATAATTTAGTAATAATATAGTTAAAAATTATTATTAGTTTGGTTTGATTCTGCTATGGTGGGCGGGCCAGCTTGATATCAAGCTGGCCCGCCACCCGTTTTGGGGTGAAGATGAGTGGTAAAAAAATCGGGTTTGCGGTAATAAATTAGTAATATAATAGTTAAAAATTCTGCTACTAGTTTGGTTTGATTCTGCTATAGTGGGCGGGCCAGCTTGATGGACCTAAGAAGTCCTAAGGCTGGCCTGTCCAAAACTGTGCTCCGGTGCAATTTTGCTCCGCCCGTGCTCCACGCAGCGCGCCGGCGCAAATTAGTCTCCAGGGGAGGGGGGCATCCCTGCAGTCCGTGCGACAAGACGACCTCAAGGACACAACAACGGGTGTCGTTATTTTTCGAGCCGTCGAGGATGCTTTGGAAGAAGTGGGTTTACCGTGGGAACGGCTGTGTTCTGTAACAACTGACGGTGCACCGTCTACGTGTGGAGTGCACATTGGATTTGTTACGTCAGTAAAAACAAAACTGTTGGAGTTTGCAAAGAACTCATTAGCTGCGTGCTTTGTATTATACACCAGGAAGCACTTTGTGCAAAAGCGGGAATATTGGCAATGTTGCTAAAGACGTTATCCGCATTGTAAATTTTCTCCGTGCTCACGGACTTAACCACCGTCAATCCAAAGAATTATTGATTGACATAAACGCTGAATTTTCAGATATTCGGTATCATTGTGCAGTGAGATGGTTGAGTCGTAGAGCCGTTTTAAGAGGTTTTTTTGCATTAAAGGGGGCAATACAATTGTTTTTGGATTTTAAAGAAAAACCTGATGAATGTAAACTGCTAGCCGACCCAAAGTGAGTGGCAGTATTTGGGTCTCTTGCTGACATTACCTGCCATCTAAATGACCTTAATATATCAATGCAAGTCAAGAACTGTCTCATTACAGATTTATTTGATAGAATAAAAGCCTTTGAATTAAATCTTTCCCTGTAGGAAGATCAATTAAGGAATAAGAATGCAACACACTTTTATGTCTTCAGACTGTGGAAGAAGGTGCATGTTTCGATGAATATGTCACTGTTATTCAAGATTTAAAAGAAAACATTTCTAACCGCTTCAAGAACTTAACAGAACAATAACAGTTGTTTACATTGTTTTCGATACCATTTTCGGTTTCGGCAGAGACTGTTCCGGAACATTTGCTATTGGAGTTGATTGACTTGCAATGTCACATGAGACAGAAAGATAAATTTCGGACGGCGAACTCTTTGCTAGAGTTTTATGAAAATTTTCCGCAACGAGTTCCCAAAACTGCATATGCAAGCAGCGAAAGTAATTTCTGTTTGGATCCACGTATGTATGTGAGAGCTTCTTTTCTGTTATGCAGTTAACCAAATCGAAGTTTCGAGGTTGTTTGAGCGACAAGAGTCTTCACAATTCCTTGCGTGTGATGGCGACAAGAAATTTTGTGCCCCGCATCGAGCGAATTGTTAACAATAAACAATGCAAATAAAATTGTTACTATGAAATTCCTTTTGTTTGCTTTAACTAAATCTACTTATCCAGGAAAGCCCGTTTTCCTCAATTATATGTTTCAAACTAGAAAATAAAAAAGAAACTTATTCAGTGGAATAAAATTAAATTAAAATCCGCTTTGATTTTACACGACTGCGTTAAATCACTGTCGCATTCCATCCCATTGAAACGATCCAGTAAATGACTGTCGCTCGGCGAGTAAAGTTGCGCGGTAGGGCTGAGTAACTGGCAGTCGGGGACGGCCGTCGGGCTGTGGCGGAATCAGCCGAACCGAAGCGCGCTTCGTCGTCAGTCGGAGCGAACTTGGTGCTCTGGAGCACGGGCGGAGCAGAAATCGTGGACAGGCCTACTCTAAGGTGAGAAAGTAAAAATTTGGAGCCGTTTTTGAGAAAATCTGGTTTGTTTTTTTAATTGCACATTGCAGGCAGTATTGCGCGAAAAATACTCAAATTTTGAAAAACGCACATGACGTTAATGGGACTATGGAGAACAAATTTCATTTGGAGGAAATATCTCTATCTTCAATTTCTTAAATGTAGGAAAACGCTGAACCAATTCAAAATGTTGGAAATTTCGAAACTTCAGAGTTTCTGTGAAAATTCTACCTACCCCATTGTAATAAGTGTATTCTATTCTAGTCTTACAATTTAAAGAAAAACATTGGGGCTGTTTTGAGAAAATTTCGAAAATGTTCGGGGGGCTTCATGTAAAGTACCCCCAAATTTTGAAGAAAGTTTTTCAAAATTGAGGCGCCTCTAGTGGAACCAGATTGACCAGGGAATATTCATTTTGGAAGAAATCATACTTATGATTAGGTGCTAGTGTTTTTCACAGACACTTAACAGAGATGACAGACAGATGGACAGGGGTTTCTTCAATTTGGAAACAAATCGTACATAGTTTAGGCTCTAGTGTGTTCACATTCCCCGTACGGACAGACGAACTGACCGACATTTTGCTTTCAATTGGTTTTTCGGTATGAAGGACTTACAAAACAGGGATTCTGGCCACACCACGTGTTAGGGGATTTTTTTCTTAATTTAGTAACTGCATTTATCCACTTTTTCGTCATCACGACCCGGCAATGATTTTTTTTTCGAAAATTCGCCATTTTTTCGCGTAGCATTACATAACTTATCCTATAATACGTATATTAATCCGTATATATGTACATACGCGGGAAAATAAACATGAATTAACAAATCGAATACATTAAAAATTTATCAAATGCAACTGAAATACAGCAAATTGATATTAATTGACATATTTCAGTGCATTCTTGTTGCAACTACAGTCTGCATCAAAGAGTATATCTCTGCATCAGCCACCTGAAAATTCCCTACAAATTACGATTTCTCAAACTGCCATAATTCAGGCAATTTTTGACGACAAAGAATGAATATTTGAGTTCTGTAAACGCTAAAGTTTTATGTTGAAGGGCGAGCAATTCGAATTAACGAATTAACAATTCAAATATGTTAAAAATTGATCCAATTAGGAAAAAAAGGTAAAAAAAGAGGCAATAAAAATCGAATTTTTTCTTATGAAATCAATTATTAATAAATTACATCAATTAAAGGCGCTTGTAACAAAATTCACGTTAAACATCGGTATAATTATGTTTTCCTTTCGAAGAAATTCTTGTCGACCGTCGGTGAAGTGTGTCCGCCTGTTTAGGTTCGTTTAGTTTCCGTCTCTTTGACAGAATCTCGCTGTCAGCATGTAGCCGAGAGTTCTGCAAGCACCAGATCTGGATCTAGATTGATGTCCTAACGGTTGTTGCAGGGAGGCAAAGCATTGTAAAAATCGTGTACTTCTGGTCTCAGCAAAGGTAGAACACTTAGAAGGTCTTGTTTCTTCTCTCTGAATCTTCAGCATCCCATTGTAACGCTTTTGAAAATGGTCCTCGGAAACGAAATCACCTCGTCTTCTCAGGTCCAATTTCGAAAAAGGCTCCGTTTCTGAGAAAGTGTTCTTGAAGAATACGATTCTCTGCTCCTTTGTAAACTGGAACCACCTGGCTTATTGCACCAGAAACTTTTGTTATTCATGTTTTTTTTCGCGTTATCAGCTCACCTTTATACGAATTCTCGAAATTGTATATAGAACTTTGGTCCATTTCTATAACCTGAAAAGGATTCGTTGTCTTAGCGTTCCGTACCAACTGGTACCAATCTTCGGGGCAATGGATATCAGCTAGTTCGATCAAGGCGTGATCGGAGTCGCACTCCATATGGGTGTGTCCTGGGTCTAAAAACTTGTGGTCAACTGTATCTAACGTAGAATGATTTGCAACTACGATGGACATCATCCCAGACACGATTTTGTTTTTGTTCTGACCGAAACAAGAATCAGAGTAAAAAGTAAAGTACTTCACTTTGGGATCCAACTCCTGTACAAAGTTGTACAGACATTGCTCATTTGCTCCTCTATTCGCAATTCCCTCGTGCCACATATAACACTTGGTTTTGCCTAACGTGTTGTTGTTGATGGTCAAGTTGAAAGTCTACGAAGCTTAACTTCCTTTCCTCGGTAACGCGTTTTTGGGTGCACACTGATCAACGATCAACGCTCATGAACATCTTGCACTTCACTTTCATAAACATCAGCGCCTCCTTTGCGAGTGTCGCAATGATGGGTTGGACTTAAATTGTGGCGGAAAAGTACCAACTGACGAATTGACGAATTAATCAGGCAGGAAAGGGAACAATATTACTTATTAAATGCTCATAAATTCTATTTATGAGTCAGTATTTATGAGTTTTATGTTGGAACAAATTGTGAACAATACTTAAGTCAAATTATTAAAATTAACAAATTGTTAACTTTAAATACGTCACTCTCATCGACACATATTGAAAGACATCAACACAAATAATCAAAATTAATTTTCATATGCGGAATAAATCAAAATATGTCTAATGTCTAATGTGTACATTTATATCGAAAAATAGCAATATTCATCGAAGTGAAATTTATTACATCGAAATATATTGAAATATATTTACTACATCGATATATATATATATTGTAGTGATACCGAATCCATTACGGCTGCGAGCCTGAGAACTGCTCCGTGTTGCGCGACAGAGGGGTCGACGGCGGCGCCAGGGTTCTGTCAGGCCACCCGATGGACCCGCCCCCTATCGATTCGTCGCACCCAAATGTCCCGCAGCCTGGGAGGTCTTCCCGTGCACGTGGCCCGGCAGTACTTTCCCGCGGCGTTCCTCGCCCTCCCCATACTCCCTTGAGATTTTCGTTCCCCCCCCCAGTCATTAATTTCTGCCCCTATTTGACAGAAAATTGAAGCGAGAGAGAACGAGTGCGGGTTTCTCTCTCATTTCTCGGCCCCAAAAACTTCCGATGATTGGGCGGAATTATTCTACGACGCAATACCCTTTCGCCAATAGCCGTCGGACGTGGACAAAGCTCTAGAATGTTCTAGAAGATTCTGAGGGAATTTGGTGGGGGAAGGGAGGCTCGAAGGACTTGGTGCAGGCGACATCACGAGGAGAAGGTGTGAGGCCACCACAGAGAGAGGGTGTGGGGCCGTCACAGAGAACGTGAGAGGCGGTCAGGGGGACGAGACGTTATAGTGGAGGCGCCCGGCGTCAGAGATAAAGTTTTGTTAATTAGTTGGACTTATAAGAAAACGTTGAGTTTTCGAGAAGAATTTGTGCGCGGTTCTTAAATAAGTGTAGGCCGCGGATTGTGAAAAGTTTTATTGACATTCTAATAGTTCAGAAAAAGTATCTGACCTGTGCTCGTGTTTGGAACATTATCGTGGAACTATTTGATCGTTCATGAACTTGCTACGAACTCTAAAGTACCGTGCGGTGAACCGAAAGTGACAAGGTCATTCCGCTGAGCAGACATTATCTGAGCATTAGCGACAGTAAGTGAGCGGCGCTGTGTGTTGGGTCAACACTCCTGCGACCCCGCCTTCTACCTGACTCGGCCCTGCGCGATCCTTTTGTGCGGCGCCCCAAGACGTCCCACGCCACTCCTGCCAACCAGCTGGGGGATCGAGGTCGTTCAACTCTGGTTTGTTGTGCTCGCCGCTCCGCTGAGACGGTATTTTTTTCATTCTTTTGGCGCGCCCGTGGTCGAAAGGCATAAACAGTTTGGTGAACAATTTTTAATTACCTTTGACCGGGCGACGAAGAGAAGATTCCCGGCCGCGCTTAGGCTGTCAAGAGGGAATCAGCGTAGAGGAAAATATTGTTCTTTTTTACAGTAATAATTTTCACTTGTCAATTTATTTTATTATTTTATGTGTGCATGTCATATTTTGGAATTGGGAAAGGGGAGCATGTTCGCCGACATGAGTGGTAAAATCTTGCAATTCGTTTTTTGAATAAAAGCCACCTATTTGTTAACATGAGTAAAAGTCTCTTATTTTACACCGGCCACCAACTTCCTCCATCTTCATCAATTTAGGCAAACCTTTCTATCGACTGAGCGAGCCGGCTACCACGTCTACGGCGCCCAACCGACAGACGGGTAGTCGCAATATATAAAAATATATATCGAAAGATAGCTTACCATACCGGATATATTGAAATATATCGAATTACATCGATATGTCAAAAAACATAGGCATATATCAAAACTGTTTAAATAGATCGATAAAAGGGAAGCAGAACAAGAAAAACTAATTAACTCTACGCGTGTACCAGGAAAAACCCAAACCAGTCAGTTTACATTTACCGCGGGCGGATAGGATGGATAAATATTGCTAAAAACTAGTTTTTCCCATATTCATTTGCCATCAAAAAAAATAATCGCACAACAAAGCATTATTTCTATATTCACATAATATTTTATTTTAAATCAGTATCATCAAATTTAAAACCTGATTTTCTCGAATAACGTGAAAGAGGAGTTAATAAGTTTTACCTAATAGCCACAGAATTATACAGTAATAACATTACACTATACTTAATTATACACGTAATATTACCATATAATAGTATATTACTACTAGCGTACCCGTGAGAGAACTCTCGTATGTTAAACACCACCCTCTCCCTGTCCATTTGTCTATCCTTTCCATTAAGAAGCAAAGGAACTTCTAATGTACTTACAGAATATCAAGCAAAAAGAACAATCCTAATATTGATGTTGTAAACAAATATTCAAGAAAATCATTACAGAGAGATGTTCTTGAAACTTCATACTTCTTTAAAAACATTTGAATAAATTATTCAATCTTCTTCAGAGTTATCTTTTAGCTTTCCTTGATTGATAGTCACAAAAATAATAGAAAAGGTTTTTACTCTTGAGAAAGCCAAGTAAAGTAGTGCGAAAATACCAAATTTGGCAAGTACAACCCTACTCTTTGCAATATTATTTAACTTCCCTTGATTTATTGTGAGGAACAGAGGGGGTTTAGAGAGTTAGGGTGCAAGCTTGCTGGGGTGCGAAAGTTGAAAAAATATTTGTATACTAAAAAGTATTAGATTCTTTTCTGCGTTCTTACATGCCTAAAAGAAAAGCAATTCCGAGCCAAAAAGTAATGAAACTAATATTTTCTCCTTGAGTACTAAATACCATTTGTTACCATTAGAAACAATTTAGTAGGTTTAGACTTCACTTCGATACATGGGAATGTTGCTCAAACAATGTTTGCATATTGAATATCTTAACGAACCGGCACCTTGAGTTTAACGTCAAACAGTATATTATTAACAAAATGAGTTTGCAGCTGGACGTTGATGTACATACTTCCAGATAACGCCAACATTTAAATCGTGCGTTTGGACTGCGATCGTTGGCAGTTGTCGGGTGACTTGCACTATTTTTTCTATAATTTTAAATTTAGTTGTTTTTTAAAATATTAATTCACATAATATTGTAGGGTAGCGCGTTTTTATTATTTTCATTTATTTCAAGCTATTTTACTTTAGCTACCCCTACCCTACGTGTTTATTTGCTTAAAAATGTATAAAGGTAACTTGCAATGTACTAACACAATATCAAATAAAAATAAAAAAGCAATGCTATTGATGTTTAAAGAAATTTTCAATAAAGATTTATTCAATATCATGAAGAATTTTCTTGGAACAATTCCCAACACTTCCGTAAAGTAACACTTCCGTAAAATTTAAAGTAATTATTCAATAATCTTTGTCAGTTTTTAGCTTTTCGAGATAGTCCAAAAAACTTTAGCGTTTTACTTTTGAGAAATCTACGTGTCTGAACCCACTGACTTGAAAATTTCATCGAATGATAATGAAAACATTGGTACAGGTAAAACACAAACACAGTCTTCACTCCTCACTGGATACCCAGAGCCCTCCATAATTAAGTACACAGCACTTACAGACAACGTCAAAACGTTAATTCAATAGTTTCACTATACGCATTAGAAACAATCTTCATAGGTATCAAGCAACTATAATAGTACTTCTAGTTGTTGCTAGAGAGCAAATCTTGAATTAATGATTATGCAAATAAACCTAATCAGACTGCACAGACCACGGTTTATACAGAAAGCATAAATAGAAGATTGAGGATTCTAAGCCTTCTAAGCGTGTCGTCACAAAAGTGGTTACCAGCATCAAGGGCTGAAATATTGAGGTGGCCTTGATAGTATTGAAACGCGAAACCGAAAATCTTACCATCTTGTAGATCATACGTCTCATCTTGTAGATTATAGTGTGAAAAATGTGTTTGGCCTCAAAATTCGTAGTTTTTAAGGCCCTAAAGGCTTTGTTTAGGAATTATTTGACGAAAACTTTGGCAAGTGTTGCGGGTTGCATTCGACTACATTTTCTAACGTTTCTCCCATATGCAATAACATCACACAATGGATGATACGCAGAATGAACGCTCGCAAGCGAGCTTTCGATTACCTCAGGGCAGTGGGATCTTTTTTAGTGATAAGGAATATCCAAACACACACAGATATTACTCGTTCGCTTTACGTTTGCAGACGGAGCGCTGCGATCTGTTTACATGAGGTAACCGCCGACTGCATGAGAAACGCGCGTCTGCAGTATATACTGACCGTTTAATATGATATAGATGGCGGTGAGCAGCACACAGAACCCCGGCGGGGCAAGAACATAACCATTAAACAGTAAATAAGTGCTAAGAAATAAAAATATTGTACGTGAATGTTGTGAATAGCGTGTGGTGTGATCAATTTTATTGTATATTATCTTAATCTGAGCACGACTTCAGCTCACTGTCAGAAAGGCATTATTCGTCTGCTGTGTCCGTAGCGCTTGTGCTGCCTTCGGAGACAGCTGATTGGTCAGATGCTGATTGACATCGGGACCTATTCGTGTATTCTCGGTTGTGTGTTCGGGCCTTCACTTTCAAAACAACATTAGTTCCTAATTATACCGTCTGCAAATGTAAAGTGAACGAGTAATACCTGGAATGAAACAAAACACATGAATTTTAATGGTCTGAAATCAACACTGTACAAATTTCTATGGCAATGAAAAAAATATATGACCTTTTTGGTTTTACTAGCATGCATCCGATTTACGAATGATGTAATTGATTTAAATATGCTGGTACTACACTTTTACTTGAGGTAAATACTCATACTTGTGCACAATCGTACTAATCCTTCTGACTACTGAAGTTTTTTTTAAAACAAATTATATGAACATTTCTCCTTCGTAAAACTTTTAATATTTACCACATTATGACCTGGTTTTAAACACTCATTCACAAATCCCCCTTTCCTTTTCCCCCTTTTTACATACACATAAAACATTCACTTCAATGACATCGTTATTAAATTTCAAGGCATTAGTAAAAAATGTTATTTTACTGACTTGAATGGCTAGTAAAATTCATTCCCTTAACTTCACCATCGCCGTCGCGGCGCGACGGCGTCGTGAATGCGCTGCTCAAAACGCTGACCTATCCCAATGTCTCTCCTCCTCCTTCGGCACCCTTAGTTACCTGACATCGCAATGGATTTCGACACGCAGCTGCGGAGCAGCGGCGGCGGCAGCGGCAGTAGCGGTCTTGCGGGCGGTCGTCAGCGAGCTAGCGACCGGGGCGACCGAACCAAGCTGCAAAGGCGGTTCCTGCACCTCCTCCCCTCTTCTCCTCTGGCATGTTTTGGCCGGCGCCTCGCTCAGCCCCGGGTACTCGGTTGTAGAGATAACGGCGGCGGCGGCAGCGATAGCGGCGTTCGCCTCGCAAGCGGTGACTGCGTTGATCGTGCGGTTCTCCCTCTTCATTCTCCTCGACGCGTCGCGACGGCGCTTCGCTGTCCTCTACTTCTCTCTTGTCCTCGTACCGACGATACGCCTTTGTTAATTTACAAATCACTGCGCAATTATGCGTTTTTAAAAGTATATGGGCGTATGGTGTAGCGCTCTTAGGCAACGTTAGAGCAATAAGTCCTTCTGCTGCGCTAATTATTCAACTCTCGCGGCAATTATCAAACACTATCTACTAATTAAATGTTTTAAGTAGCTTTCCTAACTTTTGATCTCTCATACAAAGTTCAAAAGGCACTTTTTCGTAGACTAGGCTGCCTCGCGACACTATTGAACGAAACTTTCGCCGGCATTCGCCTGGGCTGTCAATCACTTGCGGCCCAGCGCTAGTCACAACCACGAACTGACGGTCTAATGCTACTGGTTAATATGCTGGCGGACAAGATGCTGGGGATCAAGAGGCGGACAATCAAGAAGAACCGCATTCCGTTTTCCGCGGTATTTATGCGTATTTTCTGCTCCACGTCGGGGCGGTACTCCTTCCACCCCTTTCCGACGGGCCTGGCGCGCGTCACAACCCCCTTCCTTACTTGGTAGCAAAGTGCCGCAATCTAATGCCAGGATCGCTTCTGTGATTCCTGTAGCGCTCGCTCCTGCGTAATTTGAGGCGTGCGCTTCGCACACACGTTGCGTGGGCATGCATGCGACAGATAACTGACAATCGTCACAATTTAGATGCGCTTTTTAAACAAATCTTTTATATTTTTAAAATAAAGTGCAGTTCGTCACGTCTCCGTGAAATTCTCTTTCTTTGAATACCTCATTGACAGAGATTGGTTGCATGTGAGACCCGCAACGGAAAAGTATACTACTGAAATAATACAGGAGACGATAAAAGTATTACATAATGGATAATCTTCTTGTTGGTATATGTGTGTATGTATGTATGTATGTATATATACATACATATATATATATATATATATATATATATATATATATATATAAAGAACTAAAATCCAACACCGCTGGACCGATCTCCATGAAAGTTGGTACTTCTCCGTGTTTTTTCACCCAGAAAGTTTATGTACTGTTAATTCTGTTGTAACTCCACTGCATGGCGCAGTAGAACAAAACTAAATATTCACGTCAAATGCAACCCGCAACGCACTTTAACAACAATTTATATCGTTAAATAACTCCTAAACGAGGCGTTCTAAGGCCTTAAAACTAAAGTATTGAGGCCAAAGGCCTCATAGGAACGTTTCTCACACCGTAAACTACAGATTGAGCTCTTCTTGAATATTCTGTTACGTTTTTGCTGGTCCGGCGCTTCCCGATATTACCTCACCTGCTCAGAGACGTGCAGAATCTGCACGTAAATGTGAATGAGAGGGACAGAGAGAAGCAGAGACAGAGACACACAGAGACAGACAGGGACAGAGTGAGGGAGAGACAATGAGATAGGGAAATGGGAGGGGAAAGAAGGAGAAGAAGGGCAGAAAAACGTCTGCTGGGTTTTCGTAGTATAATATACTCTGTCAGAAATTACATTAAATTTAATGTAGTTTAATGTAGTATTTTACATTAAATGTACGTGTACATTAAAACTATATTAATATACAAGTACGTTAAATTTAATGTGTAAATTAAAATCAACGTATATTTAATGTACTGCAGTAAATTAAATTTAATGTACCGTGTACGTTAAAACGATATTAATGTGTTTGTGCATTAAAATGAATGTTAAAATTAAAACCAATGTAGATTTAATGTAGGACCACATTAAACTTAATGTGCCTTGAAAAATTAAACCGAGATTAATGTGATGTACATTAAATTTAATGTTTAAATTAAAATATATGTAGATTTAATATATATATCAGTACATAAAACTTAATATAATTTTGCCTACCTTAAGAAGATATTAATGTAATTCGGCATTAAATTTAATGTTTAAATTAAAATTCACGGAGTTTTGATAAGTAATTAACACAGATACTGTTTAAAAACTTAGAAATATATTCTTCCGCTATGTGAACTTACGGGCAATACATCAGTCCTAAGAACCTGCACGAACAATTGGATGTCGCGCACGAACAATTGGAGATAGCTCAGTGGTTAGAGTACCTGCGCGTAAACCAGAAGTCCTGGGTTCGAATCCCGGACTATTCGTTGAACAAATTTAAATATTAAGGTATATTTGTTACTCGGTAACAAGGTCAGAACGTGGTATTCTTTACGTCTGCGGGTCATATTTTCGAGCCTAAACGCGTCCAAAAAGGTGACAATTCCATAAATCTCAATGGGCAATTCATCGGGCCTAAGAACATGTTCAAAGAATTGGTTGTCTCGATAAGATAGCGGTTAGAGCAAACTCGGCGTAAACCAGGTGGTCCGGTTTTGAATCCCAGTCGGGGTGTCAATTCTTTGAGCAAATTTGAAATATGGAAGTTACTACATGTACAGTAAATTTCATGCTCACATACAGTAAGATTAATGTAAAAGTACGTTAAAGTAAGTATCATGTATGTAAATTAAATTTAATGTGCACGTACAATTAATGTAATGCACATGTACAGTAAATTTAATTGTACACGTACGTTACATTTAATGCAGACATACTTTAAAATTACTGTAGGTGTACATTAAGTTTAATTTACGTACTTGATACTTACTTTAATGTACTTTTTCATTAAAAGTAATGTGGAAATTTCTGACAGTGTAGATTAATTTATTGTACATTAAATTTAATGTTTAAATAAAAATCACTGTAGATTTAATATATATCAGTATATAAAATTTAATAAACCTTTTCCTACATTAAAGAGAGATTAATATAATTAGACCTTCAAGTACATGTTTAAATTAAACTTGACGGGGACTTTATAAATAATTATCGAATATATGGAACACTGATACTGTTTAAAAACTTTAAAATAATTTCTTATATATGGTATATATATATATATATATATATATATATATATATATATATATATATATACCATAGCGGGCAATAGATCACGCCTAAGAACCCGCTCAAACAATCGGATATTGAGATAGCTCAGTGGTTAGAGTAACTGCTCGTAAACCAGAGGTCCGGTGGTTCGAATCCCGGTCGGGGTGACAATTCGTTGAACAAATTTAAATAATCAAATACTTTTGTTACTCACTAACAAGGTCAGATCTTAGGATTCTTTACCTCTGCGGGTCATTTTTTCGAGTGTAAACGCGACCAAAAAGGTGATAAGGTGGCAACAATTGCATAAATCCCAACGGGCAATACATCCGGTCTAAGAATCTGTTCTAAGCATTGGTTGTCTCGATAGGATAGAGGTTAGAGCAACCAGGAGACACGGGTTCGAATCCCCGTCAGGGTGACAATTCTTTGAACAAATTTTAAATATTGAAGTTATTACAGTAAATTTCACGCACACGTACAGTAAATTTAATGTAAAAGTACATTAAAGTAATTATCATGTACGTAAATTAAATTTCATGTACACGTAAGTTAAATGTAATGTACACGAACAGTAGATTTAATGTACACGCATGCATTAAATTCAACTATACACGTACAACATTTAATGCACATGTACTTTAAAGTTTCTGTACGTGTACATTAAATTTAATTTACGTACATGATACTTAATTTAACCCTTATTTACTCGCGCGCGTTTTGTCACACAAGTACCCGCGCGGCGTACTTTGTACGCCAAGCTCATTTTGTTTGGAAAATGCGCTCTGTGAGTCCTAATTAATATTTTGATATAATTGTTATTTAGTTTTATTTGAAATTTATACATATTATAATTTTTAATAATAATAAATTTAGCATATTAGGCCTCAGAACAATTTTTGCATTCGATGACTTTTAGAGTTATAAATAATTGTAGTAGTGTGGATTTTTCTCTTCAGCAAATGTGACTTAATTTTGTTGGTGGTTGCTCTTATTCATCACGACTTCCACTTTTTTATGATCTTGAAGAAATGACTTTACTGCCAATGGTAGTGAGAACATTTCTGCGTGACGCTCTAACTTTGTTGACAAGCAGTGTTTTAATCCACTTTGTAACCTTGTCTTTGTCAATGAAAAAATCACTGTACTCTGAATCGTTGCTTGAATATCACTAGCCTAATCTAGCTCAGAACATGTTTCATGTTAACTCTCGGCCACTACAACTTTTTCCTCAGAATCTCTTGTAGCATCGCAAATTTCGTCTTCTGCAGATTCCTCGTGTAATAATTCACTTATCTGCTTTTCCGATAAGTCATTCATCTTTGTATTGCTCCTAATGTAAAACAAAATAAATTAGTTTAATTACATCCATAAATTTAAAAAACATTCCTTGACACCCGTGCGGCGTAGAAAGTATGCCAACGGAACACCTTCCAACGGAAATACAATCGTTTAGACACTGTAGTAAATCTTACGCAAATGAATCGAGGAGGATGTAGCTGAATGCCTTCTGCGAGGTTAGGTCAAATGCCAGATCTCGAGCAAGGTTATCTGACATCTACGGCAGTAACAGTTCCAGTGGCGTACAAAGTACGCCAGCACGAGTAATTAAGGGTTAATATACTTTTGCATTAAAAGTAATGCAGAAATTTCTGACAGTGTAGTAATTACTGTCTCACATTTAAAATACTAAATATATTTCCATAAAAGTGTTAAAGTATCAATGTATGTAATCGATAATTGTATGTTCAAAGTAATATAAATCTGCATAAGATTTATTGAATATGAATTGATAGAGCAAAGTGTCTTGTCATACATTGGTTGAAGCAATTTTCATTGACAGATATTATTGTTATTATTTGTACTATTGGTATTATTATTACTACTAATAAAGCTGACAAAAATAATGCTTCTTGATAATTTACATAATCTTTTCCCCTATAAATAATATACTAACCTCCGATTTTCCAAACAAAATTTCTTTCAGAATTCTGAACAAAAAAAGTTAAGATTGAAAAAATAATGCATCGTAATTGCCTCTGATATTCTCCCAAATTTATTTTTCTGAAAGAACTTTCCCTGTAAAGAAAGCTTTCTATTATATCTTCTTTGCTAACTACACCCAATACATAGTACAAATCAGTGGTGTGCATTCCAGGTAAGCTAGGTAAGCTGCGCTTACCCTGAAAAAAAATCCGTTAAATGTAATTATTATAGAGTGAAATTGCGACTTTCACCATGATGAGAACTCAACTAGGAGTTTAAATTTCTGTCAAGGAAGGGTACACTGCCTTGCGTAAGCGCCCGGCCAGAGCGTGGCCCTACATCGAGCATACAACGCTGATGCAGACGGAGACGGAAAGCGGGTGAAAGAGATGGAGGTAGTAAGCGCCGCCACCCGGCCCGAAGTGAGCATTGCGATGTTCTCCATCTAAATGCATTAGGGAGTTCGCGCATGCGCTCTTGACTTTTGGGAAGCTCCATTTGATTTATGTAGCTCTCTGGTAAGCGCAGCTACCCAGGCCCGCCGCCTACAGCACCACCCAGTGTGGCCCTGAAATGAGCTTGCAGACGTGTTCGCATGACAGTGGTAAGCGCCGCCTAGTGAGTCTGGTGTTGTAAGTGATAATACAAACTCGTGATTTTTTTTCGTCTGTGCGAATTATTTCTGTGTGTTCTTCCCGTGTGCTGTCTTTTGTGCTTCGTAGCGGTAAGGCACTAAGCTATGGCAGGAAATACATGTATAATTGCAATTTTAAAAAATCCGTTCAGTTGTCGTACTTTTGTGGAGAAAAGTGATGTTATTCGAGTAGGGAGACCTGTTCCGGAACTTCCTGACTTTAGATGTTTGCACAAAGAAAAGGAAAGGGAATATTTTCGCTATTTTAATACTAAAAAGTATGATCTCACTAATGGTATGATTAAACTAAGGTAGTAGAAAACTTAATAAATTATTTTGCTGGCCATGTTTACTGTTTTCCCATGATCATCATCTATGGAACAAAGAAGGCTATAATAATTTGAACAACCTTTCCAATGCAATAGCAAAACACGAACGCTCACAAAGTCATTTGCGTTCACTTGTTAAGCTGGCCAGTTTTGGAAGTGTCCGCATCGAAACTGAACTTGATCTTCAGTTGAGATCAGACGTAACACGACATAATGAGACAGAAAAAATAGAGACGTATTAAAACGCCTAATTGACGCAACTTGTTTTTTAGCAATGCAGGAATTGCCTTTCAGAGGGCATCGTGAAAATGAAGAGTCGGTTAACAAAGGCAATTACATTGAACTTCTAAATTTGTTGACTACGTATGATACTACATTGTAACAACACCTAGAATTTGCCAAAACATTTAAAGGCACTTCCAACAGAATTCAAAATGATTTGATTTCTGCCATTTCTTGAGCAAATCTATCAAAGATGATATTGCCACGGCTCAGCACGTTGCGATTATTTTAGATGAAACATCCGACGTAATTAACAAATCACAATTAGCTACTTCTCTTAGATATGTTCAGGAAAAACTGTAGAAATTCAGGAGACATTTATATCGTCTGTGGACGTAAGGGCGGATAGATCTGTCAATGGATTATTTAATCATGTAGAAAAAATAGGAAAATTCGGCGACAAATTGGTTGCTCAGACATATGATGAAGCAGCAGAATTTGCCAAACAAGGAGGAGAATGGAGTGTATTTTGAAATAAATTAGGTAAGATTACTTGTTTACTTTCAACATTATTTATCCAGTAGATATGATGAAATATCAAATATTTGTTGTTCTTTATGCTGTACTTCAAATGTTATAGCAGCGTATGTACGTCTTCAGTTGCCATTTTATTGCGGTTCAATTGCGAGTGGTACGCAGAAAATCGTAATACAGTACCACCTTTGTTCTCAGTTGCTTCATCTGTGATACTTTTCGTTTTCTTCCCTGACAGCATAGGCTTAAGAGGAAAGAGGGGACAGTTGTCTCCAAATGTTTCAAGCTTCTTCGAATTTTTGCAAAGTAAAATGTTAAAAAATTATTAATATAAAATATTAAACAAGATTTAAAACATATTACTATCGAATAATTTCAAAGTGGAAATATGTGAAAACAGTGTAATGAACACTCTCCCTAGCCATTCCGCACCATGTAATCTCCTAAAATTTCTTTCATCAGACGCAATGTCGTGGGACGGAGGGCACTACCGTTGCGGAGGCCGCTTCTTCGAATCGGTTCCGACGGGTGAGCTTTGCTGTATCAGCACAAAGGACAGTGTTTCAATTCAGCGTTCATCACGTCTCGACAGACACGAGGAACATCATTTTGACGTGTGGATTGTTCAAATGCCAGCGACAGTTGGTGACTGGTAGTTCGTAGAAGGTTTTGTGCGCATATGCTGGGGACTCGCATTCTTCCAGAATAAGTAGTAGTAATAATAATAATAATAATAATAATAATAATAATTTTGATATAATTAAATATTTATATACAGTTACTAAATGGATTTTCGTTTTGTCTCCTCAAACACATCAAGTCGCACCCTTGCTATTTACAGAGCTTACCCATAGGAATAGGTCACCGCACGCCCCTGGTACAAATGTATACATTCATGTATTGAATGTTACTTTCATGAGCTTTTTAATAGATGAATCTTGCTATTGCTTCCTTCCCAATCATCTATATGATCTGATTCAGTACTGACTTCACAGTACTGAAAGAATATTGTGAAGTCGATATAAACGGCATTTTAGAGTTTCACATACATTTGTGATGTTAAATTATTCACGTATACCAAACAATATGAACTAAATATGAATTACAATATGTTCAATCACCGTATACACTGAAATTCACAATTCATAGATAATAACCAAAATATAGAAAATACCTATATGTGGTAATGGAAATAATCTAGTCCTTTAATTTTAAGATTTAAGATTTGTTATATTTCATAAACATCTTACCTCAAATAAATATACCACTTCATTGAACATTCGGAATCCGTCATCATCCTTTCTCGTTCTAATTCGATTTCAAATTCCCATGTAGAGTAATAACATTCGAACTTGCTGTACTATTTTATATGTAATTTAACGCAATTTTCATGCGTAATTTAGCACGCTTACGTGTCATTGTTTCAAATGTCTCGTTTCAAAATTCAAAACAAATAATGCTATGTGAATATCAAATCAAAATGAGAAATTCATTAAAACAGTTTTCATTATGCTTCTACACGTTTAAGAGTGCAGTTTTTACTTTCCCGTCTACGTACGTATATACGGAGTAATAAAAGTAGTATAGGGAAAGTTATGTAATGCTGCGCGAAAAAATGGAGCATTTTCGGCGGAAAAAAATTAATCGTCGGGCGCTGATAACGAAACTAGTGGTGTTACAACAGCACTTACTTTTCCGTATTAGAGGAAACAGCTATGTAGTACTGAAATATTGCACTTTATGCGCAACTAACATCTTAGCTTACAACTCACTGTTTCCATCGCAGTGTTGTCAGGACTATGTGAATTCTACAATTGCACAAAAATAGAATACAAAAGTTGTGTAAACCTGTATTGGAAAAAGAAGCCTGATACCCTGGACAATGTAGAAATGCATTCCATAAGGGCATGATTAGACAAGAGTATTTTAAAAAACATACAATAAATTGTCTACCCACTACAATGGTACAGCATTTAGTGCGAAAACTAAATATTTTCATGCAAATATCAACATAAATTATACAATTATAACTCCTTTTCTTACAACTCCATCAGGTCACAACAATGACACGTAATTCACAGAAATTCACGAGCGAAAAGTGAATTCCATTGTTGCATTCCTTGCTTTGTCACTATTCTAAAAGTTATTAATTCTTTTTACTTATTTCAAAATAAACAATTTCTAAAATATTAATGTGTAAGTCTATAACAAAAGTTCGAATGTAAAAAACGAAGAAAGAAATAATATACAAAATTGCACATTCTTATTTACGACGCACCCAGCTGTCGGAAGCGCAGTAAATTTACAGCGGACTATTACGTTTGTCATAAAATTATAAAACTCGTGGTGCTTCCAAAGCACATACTTTCTCGCACTGCGTCTATACGGTCCTAAATGCTACTCCACTACTTCATAAACCAGCAAAAGTGTTTTCTACCAGAAAACTTTTTCCGTTCCGAGACCCGAAATCCGATCCTCAAAGTTAACGAACCGGCACTTATACCACTACGCCAAACTAACACCGTATAGATCGAACAGAGCCATAAAAAGAACCGAAACGAGCTATAAAATGGTAAATGCATGATAAACAAACAATTGATACGATGGTAAAATACGATTTACAAATCCAAGAAGAGACGTGAAAAATTGTTGAAGGTTAAAAACCCGAAAAAATATATACAGACACTTCGAGTTCATTTATCGTAATTATCAACATTTGTGATTCAAATGGCTTCACATGGTTATTAATAAAGTTTTTAGTATTCTCAATTATTTCCTGTGACAATAGAGAATTTTGACAAATAATATACCAGGACTGGAACCGACGCAGCTTCCCTCCAAAAACCTGTGCCAATTCTCGCTGATTAACGACTGCGACCAAAATAGCTCTGTATGACGTTTACACTTGTATAATGGTAATATCGTATGGTGGTTTCATTTCTAGCATTAGGAAGCTGAGAAATCTAGAGAATGTGAAACAAAATGTCTTTGGTCGCCCAAAGAAGTTATCTCGAAAGATTATCATTCATAACAGAAAAACTGGTTCAAACTATAGAGATTAGAAAACTAAGTTTTGCGAGAAAGTCTGCGCCATTCTATTGCACCACTAGTTTCCTAAATTTAGAAAAACGTTTCATCCACTTTTTCCTCACCACACGCCAGCTATAAGAGTTATTCTTGCGAACATTCGCCGTTTTCCGGCGCACGATTACATAACTATCTCTTCTTACGAAGTATTCGTAAGGCGAGAAAGAAAGAAGCAAATTAATAACGATTTTGGAACTATAAGGGATATATAACTTGTTCTTATGCGTAATTGTTATATTTTGTTTACATTTAATCTTGATATATTCCTTTTGTACTGAAATCGGTTTATATGGATGCACAGAACGACGAACAATTGATATAATGGTATATACGCTTATCGATGGTATATATCGACATTCGTGTTATGACGGTCGTCGAGTAAGGACGTGCCGGAGCGCTGGTAGCGAAACGGGTTACATAGCAGGTGTCTGGTGAGCAGCGAGCGGTGAAGTTGAAGCGGAAATCTTCCAGTTTCTTTCTAGGCAAGTAAACTTATTCTTACGTTTTTCTTCCATTTTTACTATCTCTGAGTTAGCGATATTTTATTTTTATATCCCATAAATAATAGTTAATTTGTACATTTTTTTCTTAAAATTCTAACTTCTCTTCTCATTTTTGTTTTAATTCAGGAATAATACACCTTTTCTCTTATTTTATCATCTTTATTTCATCCTCTTATTTTTTATTTTAATAGTTTTTACTCTACTCTCTACTTTACTCCACTCATACTCTTATTTTTTTCTTATTTTTTCTCGGTCTAGCTTTCAACCTAGAACCTTCTGTGATATGTGTGCTTTCATTTCTCTTCATTTTCTAATATACGTGTTTGTCTGTGTTTTCTCGTCATGAGTCAAGTCGCGAAGAACCTCCTCGCGAACGAAACCTTTATCGCTCAAGTTAGCGAATCTGTTTCTGCCCGGATAACGCAGAGCGTCCAGAAGATAAACCAGGGTCTCATCGAGGCACTTGGGGATGAGCTCTCGAAACTTCGGGAGACCATCGAGCAACAACAGAACCGCATCATCAACGAGCAACGACAGGAGATCACGGCGCTAAAGATGGCTCTTATGGAGAAAATGGACGAGCTGGAGCAGTATCAGCGGAGAAATTCCCTCCGCTTTTTCGGCATCAGTGACTCCAATAATGAAACACTGACACTAAAGTTATAGAGGTGGCTAGGTGTTAGTATTACTTTGGAAGACATTGATAGGAGTCATAAAGTAGGTCCTAGGGCTGATGGCAAGTGTCGCCCTATTAAAGTAAAATTCGTTTTCTATAGGAAAAGGGCTGAATTTTTTCGAAATAAAAGAAAACTTGTAGGTAGTGGAAAAGTAATCAGGGAAGATTTAAGGTAGAAATACTAGGTTAGAAATACTAAAAAAGGTATTGCAAATTTTCACCTCAAAAATGTATGGTCTTTTGATGGTGCAATATATGTAAATACCGCACAAAGGAAAAGACGCATCACCAGAATGTGTGAAGTTGACTCGCTACCTGTAAATGGCACACAACCTTAAAATTTGTTTTTTAAAATTGTCTCTTACGTTTACTTTATTATTATTATTATTATTATTATTATTATTATTATTTAATTTTTTACTTTTAATATATTATTTTTAATTTCTTTCTCCTGTGAAGTACACGCTTTCAAATACAATGTCAGAACTTTGGCAGCCTGTAGATGACGAAGTCTTGCCGGAAACCGCGCCCCTTGACATTCCTGCCTGTGGCATTGGCCCCAGGCCGGCGTTAATCTCTATACCTACCCTTCGTAACCCTGCTACACTCTCAAGTCTCAGCGCGTCCATTTCGCAATTTCCTCGTGGCTTGTCTGTCTTTCACATTAACGCCCAAGACATCACTCAGAAATTGTTCAGGACATCTTAGGAGGCCTTGAATGTATGGCTACGTTTCATAAAATTGCTCTCCTAAACTTTGTTATTTAAAGTGATTTATCTTACTTCTGCTGTAAAAATATTGTACTGAATCGGACTGCCAGTAATAATCAAATAGACAGACCAAATAACATCAGTGCCTCGGTCATCTTTGGTTTGGAAAATATGTCTTTTCAAACAGCCAGCTCACCAAATGGTTCAAATTTTGCTTCTATCGGCACTATTCAGGGTAGTGCTTCCTATCAAAACAATTCTGAAATGCAAGATTCAACCATGACTACTGAAGAAATTGTTCAACATCAAGGTAATAATATAGTTATTCAGCCTCCAAATAACATTTCGGCATTTCCTGGATTAAATTACAATAACATCTATGGACTACAGTCAGCTACAATAACACATGAATCTTCATCCCCACTACCTCAAGAACAAATTAGTAACTTTTCTGGTACTTCGACTCCTCTATCTCAAACCAGTGAATACACAGAATTACAAACAGTTAACTCCAACTCTCACACCATCCCTCCGGCAACTACTTCGTCAAATTGTTAAAGTGACATTCCTATGCAATCAGCAACGTCTCAATCCAAAAGTGAATCCAGAAAAAGAGAAGGCTCTTCATTACTTCAACAACCAGGTAAAAGATCTTCACTTTTCAATTGCAACATGACCACAAATGGAGTTCCACTACAAAATAAGTACGGACCACTAGCAGATCTTCAAGATACGCATGAAGAACTTCCAACAATTTCCATTCCTCCAATAATAGTTTCAAATGTATATAATTTTAATAATCTTGTTCAAGATATAAAAAATATTATTCAAAATGATTTCACAACAAAAACTATAAAGAATAATGTTAAAATTAACTTTCAATCAATTGAAGATTTTAGAAAATATAAAAATTTTTGTGATACAAATAATATACAATATTATTCGTACCGTGACCCTACTATTAAAACTCTCACAGTTTTATTTAAAAATATACCTACTACCTATTCAAACGGAAGTATATTTAATGAATTAATCAAACTTAATTATCCAGTTCAAAAAGTACACAGATTATTTAATAAAAACCGTGAACCTATAGACATTTGTTCAATAGAACTTACTAAAAGTGCTGAAGCTTCTAAAATCTTCAAATTGGAAAAATTTTTCATAGTGTAATAAAAGTCCAAGCAAAAACATCAAATAATCAACCAATTCAATGTAAGAGATGCCAAAAATTCAATCATACACAAGCCAATTGTAGGTTAATCCCACGTTGTGTAAGGTGTACTGAAAACCACCATTATTCGAACTGCCCTCTTCCAAAAACAACCCCTCCGGTTTGTGTTAATTGTCTCGGAATGCACACTGCTAATTACAAAGGTTGCCCTGCATTTAAAGAATTACTTAAACCAAATAATTCTAATAATTCAAATTCACACTTGTTAATAAATACAAATTTGCGTTCTCCTTCTCCAAAATTAAATGCACAGAACTTTCCACATTTTCCCCAATCTCAAACCTTTTAACATAACAATTCTTTTCAAAATCCCCCTTTTAAAACAAATCATAATATATCTCCAACACATAATCACACATCACCTAAATTCTCATACTCTGATATATTAAAACAAAACCCTTCTACTTCGAATTACACATCTTTAATTACCAACATAGTTCAACAAATAATTTCTACACTTATCCCACAAATACAGGCTTTATTACAAAACCTTCTTTCTCCACTTTTTAATGGCCATTAATAACAATATAGATATAAATATAACACTACTAAACTGGAACGCTAATGGACTAAAGCGACAACAAAATATTTTAATCACTTTTTATCTTATCACAATATTGACATAGCCTGTATTTGTGAAACTCATCTGACCCCTAATGAGAAACTATACTTAAAAGGTTATAAAATTTATAGAAATGATAGAATCTCTGATCATGCTTCTGGTGGAGTAGCAATTATAATCAAGAATTCTATATTTCATCAACAAACATTTTTTCCTATATCTGACATTTTAGAATGTATAGCATTAGAAATTAAAATAAATAACGTGATTTACTCTATATATTCTATTTATAAACCATCAAACAAACCCTTTCCTACTCAAATTTACAACCTCATTTTTCAGTCTTCTAATCCAATTATACTCATGGGAGATTTTAACAGTAAAAATGTTTCTTGGGGTTGTAACTCATCAAATCCGCAGGGTATACGTCTACAACAATATATAATTCAAAATAATTTAGACATACATGCACCCTTCGAACCAACATACTATTCTAATCATAGCAATATAATACCAGATATTTTAGATATAATAATTACAAAAAATGTTAATTTACAATTCTTTCAATCCCCAATTCCTGAATTAGATTCCGATCATCTCCCTATTAAAGTATGTTTTAATTCTTCACTATTAAAAATTAAACTATCCCCTCCATAACATTCGAATAAATTGGAATACATATCGTTCATATATAAATTCAAATTTTAACTCCCCAAATAAATTAGATAATACACAAAAAATTGACATAGAAATAGAAAGACTCACCAAAATACTTCTAGATGCATATAAATATTCCACTGCACACATTAAACCGTACATTCATACTCGATCTCTCCCTATAAATATCTTAAATCTTATTAAATCCAAACATAACTTAAGACGATTCTGGCAACAAACACGTCGCCCTGACATTAAAAGAAATATCAACAAGTTATCACGCATTATCAAATTACGTATAGACCAATATGAATTAGACAAATTTCAAAATTATATCGCACAAATACATCCCAATAGCAGACCACAATGGTCAACAATCAAAAAATTAACAAAATCTTTTTCCCCTATTCCAATATTAAACAACGGTTCTACATCTGCCTACACCGATTTTCAAAAATCAAATTTAATCGCAGATCAACTAGAAAAGTCTTTTACACCAAACCCTATAATAAATCAAACTTTCAATAGCGAAATTGAGTCTTACATCTCTTCTCCAAATTATTCAGTTCCTTCAAAAATTAAGTTTATTTCTCCTGTAGAAGTTCAAAAAATAACACAAAAGTTAAATATTCACAAAACTTCAGGATATGATTCTATTTCAAACAAAATGATAAAAGAACTTAATTTACAAATTTTATCGAAATTAACAAATATATTCAATTCAATGCTTCGTATTTCTTATTTCCCACAATCATGGAAATTAGCTTACGTTATACCCCTATGTAAACCAGGCAAGGATCCCCACCTTCCCTTGAACTACAGACCTATTAGTCTCTTATCTTCATTGTCTAAAATTTTTGAAAAACTACTACATACTAGATTATTATCCTATATTACCTCGACACAAGCAATTCCCAATTACCAATTTGGTTTTCGAATTAATTATTCGACATCTCACCAATTACTACGCGTTTCTGAATTAATAGCTCAGAACTTTCATAAAAAGCAACATACAATAGGGATTTTCCTCGATATTGCCCAAGCGTTTGATAAAGTTTGGCATTCTGGATTACTTTTTAAATTACATTCAATAGGAATTCCTGTATATTTATTCGAAATAATAAAAAACTATCTACATAATCGTAAATTTTGTGTGAAAATAAATACTTCTTATTCTACTTCTCGTCATATCTTCTCAGGAATTCCTCAAGGTTCGACACTTTCACTTTTACTTTTTAACATATACATGTCAGATATTCCACACCTTCCTTTTACCACCATAGCACTGTAAGCCGATGATACTGCCCTTTTTTCATTTCACAAAAATATACAAACTGCTCGAAACTCTCTACAAAATTCTTTAAATATATATATTAAATGAACCCAACAATGGAGAATAATAATAAACCCATCTAAAACACAAATAAAAATTTTCACACTTTGCAGACCTACTAATCCCCCATGTCTCAAAATAAATAATATAAATATACCTTGGATAGAAAATCACATTCCAATTAAATATTTAGGACCACATTTCGACCGTCGTTTAACCTGGAAATCTCACATTCAAAATATTGCGAATAAAACGTACCAAAAAATATCAAAATTATACCCGTTAACTAATAAATTTTCAAAATTACAAATTGAGTGTGGTATTTCAATATTTAAAACAATAATAAGACCTTCACTTACATATGCATGCCCAATTTGGTGTAATGCATCTGCGTCAAACATTAAGAAAATACAAACCATTCAAAACAAATTTTTAAGGAGAATTCTAAAGCTGAATGGTTCATCTTCAACAAGCAGATACATAAAGAATTACAAATAGAATCAATTAATACATTTATAATTACTCAATCTTCAAACTTCTTCAACTCTTTACCAAAATTTCCAGCTCATCAACATTTCGATTTAGGGCAAAATTATAACTTAAAACGTATTCGTTCCCGCTTCCCCAAAGATATATTTCACCCTCCGTAAATAAATTTCTAAATCTTTTCTGAATAATTTTTTTTCTTAAAACTCAACATTTATATTACTAAAAAATATTAAATTCGAATTAAAAATCAAGTTTTTATTTCAAGTTTTATTAAAACATAATCATAATTAGCAGTAATTATGATTGAAATTTATGGCATCTCCCAAAAATTTTATGATATTGTAATTTTTTCAACCATCCTGAAAAATTTGTATAAAAATTGAACAGGAAATAAATAATATTAAAAAAAAAGAAATTGTTCATGTTCTTTCTGAAGCTAGCGCACATATATTATTAATTAGTGAAACGTAGTTGAAATCTAACGCATCCTCTGATATTATTTCGATCCCTAAATATAAACTCCTACGAAATGACAGGAATATAATAAAAGCTATGTTTGTTCGTGGTGATATAATTTGCAAAATTATCAAAACATCTACCACAAACTCACCGAGCCAGGAATATATGTTTGTTGATATAATGATTGGCACAAAACATTTACTTGTCGGGGTTGTATATTGGCCTCCAAATACGGGAATGTTGTTAGAATTAGAGGAAGCACTTTCAGAACTCACAGAACCATATTATTATAGTGGGGGATTTTAATTGTGACTTAAGAAATCCTATCACAAAATCTGCCACTAATTTTATTCATACCTTCAATTCATATAATCTGCAAATATTGAAATTGAATCCTACTCATAGCTAATCTAAAACGGAATCGAGGATTGATCACTTGATTGTCTCAGATATTTCTGAAGTATTACTCTATGGTCAGTTTCCTGTTCCGGGTATTTCAAACCATGACTACTCTTTGTTGTATACTCGGCTAAGTGCACTAAATACAAAAATAAAACAATCCATTATCGTGATTACAAAAATCTTGATCTTACAGCATTTCAACACGACAGTGAGCGTGCACCTTAGCACGAGGTTTACCAACAATATTCATTAGACTCTAAAGTAAACGTGTTTAATGGTATCATAACGGACATTTTTAACAAGCACGCTCCTTGGAAAACTTCTCGTGTCACGCGGCCTTCTGCTCCATGGCTTACAAACGAATTAATAGTTCTTATGAAAGATAGAAATTCTGCATACAGTCGTTTTAGAGCTACTAAAACCGATGAAAATGAAAAAGAGTACAAAAAACTTAGAAATTATGTAAAACAACAAGTCAGAAACGCTAAGATTCGTTATTATCACAATCTTTTCAAAAAAATTCCAGTACGAAGGGAGTATGGAACACGCTGAAAAACTTAGGAATTGCAACGTAAGTCAAATGACAGTTCAATAGAAATTCCATTCGATGACCTAAATGATTATTTTGCTTCCGTTGCACATCCAATAGACCCTATTATTAAAGAAAAGTCACTACACTTTCTGAATCACAAGCGCCACCCCGGGATGATAGCTTCTATTTCAACAATGTTGATTGCCAAGAAGTCGAAAAAATAGTGAAGGCACGCAAATCAAATTCAAAAGGCTCTGACGATATAATGGCCAAGCAATTAAAATTGGTTTTAAAAGACGCTCTTCCGTCACTTACACACATAATAAACTTTTCTTTAACAACCGGATACTTTCCCTAATTGTGGAAACTAGCTTACATACGTCCCCTCCCCAAATGTTTTAAATTCGTTAAATCCTTGTGATTACCGACCTATCAGTATATTGCCCACATTATCCCAAGTCCTAGAAAAAATCGTACGTCAACAAATAGACAAGTATCTCGCCATAAATTATGTTCTCAGTAGTTTTGCAATCTGGTTTTAGGAAAGGTAACCGGCGCACGGTTTTAGGAAAGGTAACCGGTAAACGCAAACGGCCTTGTTACGAGTCACCGAGACATTCTCAATCTCTGGATCAAGGCAAAATAAAAACATTAACGCTTTTAGATTTTAGCAAGGCCTTCGATTCAGTAGACCACGACGTGCTTCTGGCAAATGTAAATGCCTCGGTTTTTCTGATTCTACCTTATTGTGGATTTCAAGTTATTTTAGTAATAGACAACAGGCTGTAGTTGTTGAGAATACTTTTTCGTCTCCTAATTCAGTTTACGCGGAGTACCACAGGGCTCCGTACTAGGTCCACTTTTCTTCTTGATCTATGTTAATGATATCCCCTCTGTGCTATCAATGTGCAGTTATCATATGTATGCAGACGACTTACAGATCAGTGTCAGTGGGAAACCTTCTGAAGTGGCTCATTTAGTTAGTAAAACAAATCACGATTTGACCTCTTTACTTGAATGGTCAGTGAGAAACGGCCTTAAGCTAAACCCATTAAAATCTCCATCAATTATAATTGGGTCCTGTCAGTCCCATAAAACACTTCAAAATCTAAAAATTCCTGATACCATTTTGGACAACACTACTGTTCCTTTCTGCTCTGAAGTTAAAAATCTTGGTCTGACCGTCAATCAATTTCTAAATTGGGAACCTCATGCTCGGGACACTTGCCGCAAAGTGTATGCCTCAATGTACTCACTCAAATGTGCTTAAAACTGCCTTCCACCCAAAACCAAAGAACTTCTAGTAAAATCACTCCTGCTCCCCCTGCTTGATTACGGTGATGTGTACGGTAACATAAAGAAATCAACCGCTGATGCTCTTCAAAGAGTTCAAAATGCATGTGTGACGGTTCCAATACAATATCAGAAAGTATGATCACATATTTGGTACTATAAGCAAATCACATATTAAACATGAAAGGTCGAACGCCTGTTTCATAGTTTGTGCCTTTTCTCCCAAAATATTAAACACGGGTGTACCTGCTTACCTCTCTTATAAAATGTCTTATCTCAAAACAAAAAGATTCCAGAAATCCTTGCTATGCAATATTCCTAAAATATTGCTATGCAATATTCCTAATTTTTTCCTATTTCCCTCTCTCTTTTTCCCTCTCCATTTTCCCTCTCTCTTCCCCCTCTCTCTCTTTCCCCTGTCTCTTTATTCCTGTCTCATTTTCACTTTCCTGTCATCAACTGCGCCGCCTGCTCCTTGTGTTCTCCTCGACCTCGCCCTACGGCCACACGCAAACTCCCAGCAACAATCAAGCTCACGTGAATTGGGAATTGCATTTTACTGAAGCGCTATCATGTGCTCTAGCGCCATCTAGTGAAGTTACAATAATGTTACTATGCCTATGTTCTTCCCGCAAGTGCAAGCAATATGTTGACACATTTTTATCGCAATTGGATGCCTGCTAAGGCAGCGCATTAAGCACGGACCAACAACATTGATTATTATATTAGATTCATTTTTCTGTATAATGATTTTTCTAGCTGAAGAACCCAGCATTGCCGGGGTATTTATCATAATTTTGTATTAAACAGAAAGAGAAATTCCATCTATTCCCGCCTGTGGCAGAGCCTACTCCTATCTATTCTACTATATATTCTCTCTGCGCTATCACGCCTCTCTGCCTTGCTCCAATCTGGAAAAAAAACCTGGCATTCAGTACACACTGAAACACTTCTCACTAAAAATATTTAAATTTTTAATCCTATTGGGGTTCCGGCCCCCAAACCCCTTTCTCTTATAACTGAAATAATTATGCAAATCTAAGATAAAAAATTAAATGCATGTACTTACGTATATTCTGTTTGTGGAATTTTATGTATTATATATCAAAACTTTCAATCAATTGCCACATTATAAATCTTACTTTTTTAATATTTTTTTCTTCGCGCGTACTTTTATAGAAAAGTTTGAAATGATCTTGCCCGATCAATCGACGTTTATAGAAATAATTTAAAGAAATTTTAATTGGCTTCTAGTAACTGTTTTAGAATCCTTGATAAATTGTGGCTGACCAAAAGGAGCCATTAACCACTTACGCGATTATAATATCTCCAAAAAATCCGAGATCACAGTGGATCCCTGCTGACACCACTTTTTTCCTATTATTTAAAATTAACAACCTTCAAAACCAGCGTTGTCCACACATTAAATTCCTCCCAATACCCATTTACCAATACTGTTTTACTTCAATTGTTACTGCAGGTTTACTAAAAAATGTCTTATTGCCGGAACTATCATCAATTTAACCGTTCCTTCAACACCCAAAGGTACTCTCTAGTATCCCACTCTCCACTATATTAACACTTCTCTGAAGCATGCATCCCTCCGTCAGATTCAGAAATAATACGTAAATCGCACTGTCGCTCGCCTAACCTGCAAATACGCAATAATTATGCTTAATTTACTACAATTAAACATATGTGCATTCATACATTTCTACGGCATGAATGTTGAACACATTCATCAGAAAATACATTCCATGTAGTCTCTTGTAAACTTAATGCACTCACGTCTACACGCAATTAAAATCAATATTCAAGTTACTTTCTAAATAAAGCGGGAAAAACTATACTACTATACTAAAACAAATATTTAGGGTTAGACAACTGACTGTGAAAAATGAACAAACAGTCTCTAAATATACAATTCTTACATTGATGTATCAGTAATAGTTTTCAGACGCGTTGTCTTCTGGTGGTGCGCAGCAAAACTATTGACATTGATGCACGATCTCGAATCTGTGATGTAACGCTAGGCTAAAATGTCCAGAAAAGTAATTATTTGTAAATATATTAAGGTTTATGGTTACAAAACGTAGCCTATAGTATCCAGACAGTTAAAGGAAGCTATCACAAAAGTTTCATCGGTATTCGTTCAGTAGATTCAGAGATTATTGCACTGTAAGTCCAGGTAGTTCTGTCTTTATGTCTAATAGTATAGATATAGATTTGTATGCATTGTTGAAGCACACAGTAATATTTTGGGGGGGAATTTAGTTGAAAATTATCATTTTTTAAATTAATTTATTACTTCCTGTTCGAGAATTTGTCTTTCAGGGCATGGAAATTTACATTAATGGACAGTCGTTTTGGACACTAACAGTAACCTCTGTAAGAGGATTTATGAAGTAAATTTTAAGAATTAGACAAATATATATGATTAAGGAACATGAAAGAAGAGAAAATAAATGAAATTACGGAGGATGAAATTTATCTTTAGGAAATTTGGAATTAATTCTACGAGGAAAGATATAAGTTTACCAAGATTAAAAAATTGAGCATGATGTAATGAAGGAAGAGTATTAATAAATTTGAGACTACAATTTTAATCAAATAGGATGTAGGGAGATTTAGTTCATTGTGAATTTGGTATTGGGAATAAACCAAGGTGCATGTAGAATTTTTCGAAAGAATTTGTTTGAATGATTTGAAGTTTTTGTATATTGATTTTGCTGCATTTGACCATATTGGGCAAGCATAAGTAAAAGCAGATCTAATAATTGACGTGTATATTAATTTAGCAATTTTAATACGGAGAGTTGAGTTATTGTATATGAGAGAATTAAGTTTTTGTATTTAATGGTAGTTTTTGTATAACATTTTTATGTGAATTTTCCAGTTCAGTTTTGTGTCCAGATAGAGACCTAAAATTTGATAGATGAAGAGGAAGAAAGCCAAGGAATAGGAGTGTTATGAATTAGAAGGGGAGGAGGGGTTATTGGCATACATAACGTAAATATTTTGGCTTGGCATTTATCCATATGGATTTTGATTCTCCAATTGTTGCCACACCGAATAACGATTAAGATCTATTTGAAGTTTATTTCTGGCAAGAAGAATATTAGTGTGTGAGTTAATAAGTGCTGTATCATCTGCAAAAAGGGCTATTTAGAAGAAGCGAATTTTGGAGTGTCGGATAGATAGATAGATATTGAATAGCAGAGGAGAAAGACAAGAATTTTGAGGGACCCGGCAGAGATGTTAAATTTGAGAGAAGGAATTTATATTTAACTCTGAAAGTTCTGTTAGATAGAAAATTTGAATAATAGTATTAGATAAATAGGAATACCTACAAGATGAAGTTTATATATTAAACCATCGGGTCAAACTTTGTCGAATGCCTTTTCTGTATCAAAAAAGATTGCAAGTGAGTGTTGGTTTAAATGAAAAGAATTTCTATGTGTTCGGTAATACGTAATAGTTGATGAGAGTAGAATGTTTGTGCATAAATCCAAAAATTGTGAAGGTTGAATAATGTTATTTTGAGACTGAAATGTATAAAGTCTGTTAAGTAATATAGTTTCGTAAATTTTAGAGAAAGAAGAAAGTAAACTAATGGTCCAAAATTAGAAGGAAATCTTGGGTTTGTTTGTTTACAAATAGGGATAATTATAGCTAATTTACAAA